>SRPV01000874.1:0-12969 GCA_018360135.1 Claviceps sorghi | reverse complement strand
GACCGAAAAAAAAAAAAAAAAAAAAAAAAAAAAAAAAAAAAGTTTCAGGGTTCACAAGCACGAGTTTGCTGCGAATCGCGTTTCCTTATATTGAGGGCATGAATCATGACGGAAAGAAATTGCAGCTCGGAGTGGGTTGGGTTCCCAGGACTCGTGCCTGACCATGGCGGCATGCCATGTGCAATGCAAGACATGGCAGTTCGGCCGCTGCATTTTGTCTTGGAGGAGTCGGGTGGCTTGAGGTGAGGTGTCACAAGGTCGAGGCCGGATAACTGCATGTGGATTTTAGTATTCGCTCATAACCGCAGACCCCAGCGCCGTCTATTTCGGCAAGCGGTCAGCCGTGGCGCGGTCGGGGTGCGGGCTGGACACGGCAGGTGGCGCTGGTCGTTGTTGCCTTGCCCGCGGTCCAAGGTCCGTCGACCCCAGTCCGTCCTGCCAGCCCGTCCCGCCAGCCCGTCCTGCCAGCCCACTGGTGAGGTCTCTTTCTGCCAGCCTGGGCGTGGAATCCTGCATCGGAAATCTCGCACCTGGAATCCTGGAATCCTGAGTCCTCGAATCCTGGAATCCCGGACGCCCGGAATCCTGGACTCTCCCGCGCTCCTCGACGTCGCCTGCCAACGCAAGCTGCGAGCTGCGAGCTGCGACGCCCCTGGCCTGGACTGCACGCGCTGGCTGCCATGCACGACTCAGCCTCGACGCACCGCACCCAACAAACGCATGCTGACATGAGAAGCAAATCCCTCAATGTCTCGATATGCTGGGCACAATCTCCACGGCCCGCGCAGGGGGCTGCGATGGGCCCACCTTCATCAGCACGCTGCATCGGTGAGCTTTGATCGCGGCTCAACCGAGTCGCCGAGTTCACCAGGCAGCACCTCGACGCACTCGACCATTCGCGAGGACAGGCGCTGCCGGTCCGAGCGATGCTGCACCGTCTCCATTCACGATGGATTCTCCAAGGACGAGACTCTGCTCAACCTCGACCACTTCGCCGGGCACGTCGTGCCAGGCATGCTCATGGCTCTCGTGCCCTTTCGAGGCGACGCCAAAAACACGGCTGGTGGTTATGCGAGTGTCAACAAACCAGCCGTCGAGCACCAGGATCATGCAAGAGTCGCATCGGGGTCCTTCAGTGATAATGAACATGAACATGACCAGGACCTCGACCTCGGGCACAGGTTCATCTTTGTTGCAAAGGACATGACCAAAGAAATGAAGGCCAGGTATCCGGATGCTGAGGTACATATTGCGAGACACATTGCCGACGCCTTCCACTTGAGAAAGGGCTCTCAGGTCTTGGTACGACCAGTACGTTCGCCAATTCTCCTTCCACGGCCAGGCCATGTTCTTGACTGACAATTCCGAACCAGATTGATAAGGCTCACCCCACCGTTGAGGCTTCGCACGTCGAGATCTCCTTCAAGGACCAGTATCTTTCACGAGCTGACATGTGGAGGTTGGTCGTTGAAGAGCTGACGCAGAGAACCGTGTACAAGGGCCAGCTGATATTCTACCTGGGCACAATCAAAGCCCAGGTCACCGCCGTCTATGTCAATGGTCAGACGGTCCATTCTGCCTTTTTCGCCAAGAACACTCGACCCATCTTCCGCAGCGAATCCGCCAGGTATGTTCTCTTTATTCAAATGGCGCGGGAAATGTGGGATTTTGACCCTGAGGCTTCGGGCGAAATCATGTTCAACAAAGTTGTCAATGGCTTTTTACCTGCCTTGTTTAAGCGATGGGCGGTACTCAAGGTGAAGCATCTTGTCAGTATCGTCTTGTTCGCTCGTGTAGAGTATGACACTGGCATAAGCGCAGACCTTGCCAACAGCCCCTCTATCAACGAATACTACACCGGGCTGCAGCCGTCGGGCAATCGCCGCCCCTACAAGGACTTTTATCGCGTAGTTGTGAGCGATATGGCAAGTGGTGAATGGACCACGATTCTTTACCAGCTGAAGAAAGAGTTCAACTACTTCCGCCGAGATATCAGCTCGCACCATCAAACCACGGGTGGCTTCAGCCATGCGGATCTTGACGATGAGAGTGGAAAGGACGGAGCAATCAATCCAATCAAAGCCGAATCGTCCTTGTCCATCCATGGAAACGTCTTGGAGGCCATCAACCTGGCAGCATCGCAATTCGCTCACGACCATGTAGACCGAGATCTCACTCGAACGGGAATATCCATCGCTGTCATAACCCCCGGGCCTGGCGTTTTCGAGGTAGACTATGACACATTGCAACGAACGACAGACACCCTCGTAGGGAATGGCATCGGCATCGATCTGATATGCATGGCGGGCATGCCCTTGCACTCCGCACCACTCTTCAAGTACCGCAATCCTCAGTATTCCGACGATGGTCATGGTGGCGGTGGCGGTGGTCAGGGAACCGCTCTGTCAAGATCCTTTCACAGTCGAGACAGCACACCGAACCAACGCACCCCAGTAGTTGGCAGCTTTCAGTCCTTCTCTGCATCATTCTCTCCAACCAAAGCATCCAATCTAGCTGGAAGGATTCAGACAATGGCATCGACGGTAGCCAGTGAGATGTACTGCTACGCTTTGCCTCAATGGCTGCATATATCCTATTGGACAGGAGAATCCGAGGAGTCGCTATCGTATGCCGGCATCGCGCTCGCGGTCTCAAGCAAAGCCGAACAGGAAGATGAGGATTCGTTCAAGGCTAGATGCCGAATGTATGATTTGCAAATGCGCAGTATCTTGGACTCGAACGAGATCGAGACAGCTCCGCTGCACACGGACCCTAACTATTCAGTCCACATCATCCAATCAACTGCTGTCACCAAGCGCCGGACATCTCGACTGGGTGAAACAGTCTTTATCCCCAAAAAGCGTGCCCCTGGACCGTTGCTCGATTACGTATACGGTTACCGAAAGTTTAGGCCGGAGAGGCTCGCTCGTACAGGTAGAAAGTTGCTATGGAAGCAATTGCAAGACTACGACGACGCCAAGGCTAAATATGCCAACGCCCGCCATACCCAACGCTCTCGTCTTTCGTCAAAGAGCAGAGTAGAACTTGAAGATGCGACTCGAAAACAGCAGATTGACGAAGGATTTGCATCGGGAACATCTCTTCCCGAAAGAAAAGCTGCTGCGTACCTGCAGTCCTCTAGGAAATTTTCCCTGAACCCAATGGAAACCGAAAAGCCCAAACTATCGACACCGTCACCGGCACCGTCGCCGGTACCAGCACCAGCATCAACACCGGTGTCCGCACCCAGACCTGCACTCACGCCTGCACTCACACCTGCACGCGCATCCGAGGCAGCTCAGGCAGATCCTAGCGCGAAAAAGCCGAATTTGATGAAAATGCCCAAGTTCATGCGGCAAATCAGCCTTGGGCAGCGCGGCTTCGGGGTAGCAGCGCCAAAGGTAGCCGCGGCTGAGGTCAAGGTTGAGACTATCAGCGCTGCAGCTGGGCCGTCGTCAACGAGTTTAAAATCGCCTTACAAACTCTATACAATGCCCGACGCTAGGCCCTCGACTCCTCCGACCATCACGAGTCGCTCCTCCTCAATAGCAGCAGTGCCAAGGACAAGGTCAGGGACAATTGAAAGCAGATTGGACGGAACGCCCGCGACGCCGAGCATTCCGATTTTGAGAGATAGTCTTAAAGGGCCAAGCACAGGAGCGACCCAATTGAGTACGAAATCACCGTCCATCTTGGTTTCCCATCACGAAGCTCCTCTCCAGAGGCGCCAAGAGGACAAGGACATCCGCTTCTCCAACGCACTACGTCAAGAAGATGCTCAGAAGGTGTATACGAGCAAGCTGAGAGCTGGTGTCGTTCCGGAGTTGCCTTCCACACTTTCACCATCTACCGCCATAACTCCATGGCTGACGATTTTGAACCCTTCTCGCCCCGAAAGCTACAGGATCGACGACACCGTACTCTATAGTCGGTGGCAGCACGTCTTTCCACGCACTTCCGATATGAAAGTTCAAAGATGGAAGACGCTCTGTTGTCCTGCGTCTGTGCCATTGACGACCGAGTACTTCCCATCCAAGGCTCAATTTGATACCGAGTATCAGAGACATCCTTACAATGTGGATCAGAACGTGGATGACGATGTACCGGATGAACTCAAGTCGCGCAAAGAGTTCATGAAGGAGCTCATCAGCATGCGATTCTCGCAAGGCTTCCAGGTCATTGTTGGACCACTGGTGGCTCGTGCGTTCGGGCAAAAACTAATCAAGATTGCGGACATATTTTCTCGTGACCAACCCCTTGAAGACGGGACTAGTGTCTTCATGTCTGCTGGGAACACCATTCACGAGCTCTCGTGTCAAAACGGTACAGAAGTCCAAGTGAACATCTATATGCGGAAGCCTATGGAATCCACTCCAAAGTCGCGCGACTGCCCATCAACCTATAGGCCGGCCATTCGAACAGTTCTGGACTCTGAGTATGAGAGCCATTCGATAGATATACTGACCCCGAAGACAGAGAGAAACTGGAATACAATCGATTCTTATTTAGCCGGCCACTTTGATGAAACGCCTGACAGCTTGAGATTCTGGCGCGCCCGGTTTGTCCTCGTTCCACTTAGTCCACGTCATCCATTGATTACTCAAATCCACACTGGCGACGATCCGGAAGAGCTCCGTATCGAAGGCATAAAAAAGCTCGCCCAGCTGTGGCAGCGCAATCAATATGTGGCGCCAGCGGAAAACATGTTTCAAGCAGCGACAAAACGTTGCAGCGCCATAGATATTGTGTACAAGACCGAGGACCCGTCAGTGGTAATCGCTGCCGAGCTTGAAACCTTGTCAATCTTGGAAAATTTGGAAGGCAGCCAACGAAAGGGGCAGCTCGTCACTAGGAAAGAACGATTTCAAAGGACCAATATCAACCTGGCAACACTGGCAGATGCTATGCAGCAGCCCGTGGAAAGTGGCGGAGTGCCTCTTCGAAACCGCCGATGGCATCTCAGGATCTACACAGCCGCCTTTATAGGGTCTGACATGACTACTTGGCTGCTGGATAATTTTGAAGATCTTGATAGCCGAGAGGAGGCAGAGGAGCTCGGAAATATGCTCATGGTTCCCAGAGAATTCAAGGACAAGGACAAGGACAAGGATAAAGACAAGGACAAAGACAAGGACATAGACAAGGATAATGACAAGGACAAGGACAAGGAGAATGAAAAGGTAAAGGCAAGGGAACGGGAAATGGAAATGAAAAGGGAGACGGAGACGGAGACAGAGACGGAGACGGAGACGGAGGTGGGGACGGAGACGGAGAGGGAACGGGAACAGGAGAAGGAGGGGGGTTGGGAATCTGACAAGAACAGGGACGAAGACGCGGACAAATATGAAGACAAGAATCATGAACGAGAAAAAGACAAGGACCTGCACAAGGAGAGGGAGAGGGAGAAGGAGAAGGACGGGGCCGACTTCAAGTCTGACAAAGTAAGAGGTCTCTTCATCCATGTGCAAAGACGTCACAATTTCCGCGATGGGAACTACTTCTACCAGTTTGCGCCCGAATTCGCAAAGTCTCGGCCTGGATGGTTTGGCGGAGGCGGACGTCGCGATGTGTCCTCATCTGCTCCGCCAATATCTGACGACAGCTGCGGTTCGCCGCGATTTGGTATGTCTCGTCCAAGTGCCAAGGATGTTCCGACATCACCCTCCTCTTTTGGTCTACCTTATGGATACAGCTCAGCACTCAAGAATCGTCCACGGGTTATGCTTAGCAGAATGATCAAATACGACATTGATCCTCGCAAGCGATCACCCCGTCCGGAGCGTATAGAACTGCACTATGATCGTCTGCATAACCCGGACAATTGCTACCACCTTCGCATATGCTGGATGAGTGCGACATCTAAGCTGGTGGAAGATACATTGGAAAGCTGGTATCGAGAAGCTATTCAGTATGGCCTTCGGCTGGTCGAGGTCCCGATCGATGAAGCATGTCGTATCGCGGAGACCAACCCGTTCCGCAAGCCGTACCTGATTCGACTCTGTACACGACCCCCGACTGAGAGGCCCTTGGCCTACTATGATCCAAACTCCTTGGGTCCCCAGGCGGGACCGAGCAGAAACTTTTACCAGACAGCCATCCTCAAAAGTTTCGACTTTGTCCTTGATCTGGAGGCTGCAACCAACTTCCCCCCCGACGTTGATGTCCGATACTCGTGGGGCAAGCCCGACTTTAAGTACACCCAGTACATGCACCGGTCCGGCACATTGCTTGCGCAAATTAACGACGACGGTGATTTTTTAGTTCTCATCAACAGCCTCTACCACAAACGTTCTAGCGTCGTTCGCGACAAAGAGCTTCGTATCCAGGTGCCCCCTTCCGAAAACGCCTCCGCCCTCTCAAGCGCCAACCGCTCCGCCTGCCATCTTTCATCCTCATGTCCGGCTGGCCACGCCATATCGAACTGTTGTGCCGGCGGCTCTGATGTTTCTGCTCCGGCCCCATCACCTCAAGTACGGCCGGCGTTCTACCAGTCTTCCCCCTCCGCCCGCCCTGCCGATGCCCCCGTGGCGGGGCCTCAAGTCCCCTACTACACCGCGCGGTCCGATCCCGACATCATCAAGGACGAATTGGAACTCTTCTGCCACGACGAAGTGGCCCTGACAGCATTTTACAAAGATATCTTAGAAAGAGGCCAACATCGGCCCCACGGGACGCCCGCATCCACAGCAACGACGCTTTCCCTTGCTGGTCTGGAATCCGTTCCCGAAGCAAACATTCCCTCGCTCGGCCTCCCACCCGGCGTATTGGGTGACAACTCTTCGGGGGGCGGTGGCCAATCTGCTTCCGCTGTGGCAAGTGTACGAATGAGCAATCCCATGGCATTTTTGAGAAGAGGAAGTGTTCAGTATGATGGAATGGGATCAGTGTCCTCGAAGGGCAAATAAAGAACGAAAGTGTCGCAAGTGACCATCATGTGTATTGGACATTTGATGGATTCATTCGAGTGAGCAGCGAGATTAAAACAAATGTATATCCTGCAGTGGGATTCGTATAAAGCATAACCTTCTCATAATGGATCTCTCAAGATGTGCTTGTTTGACGACTTTGAGAGCGCCCATTGGTAGGATCCATACACGTGATAAGACGTGCCTGGCCGTCTTGAAGCAATTTGTACAATTAACGACGGAGGCATGTAGATTTTTTTTTATCTATCTGTAAGCACAATTCCATCATGATTGAAATCATGTTCCTTCGGTTTTCAAAACCTGTCATTACTATGGGAAGGTTTAGAGTGAGTTTAAATCCACAGGTTTCTTTTGTCCTGCTTTGTTGAAGAAGGGGAAAAATCAAAATGAGTAAAGCCAGGTAGGGGTATATCGTCTTGCCTCTGGAATTCGTTGTATTCACATGTCCAGCGTCGAAATGTTGAACGCATGCATGTCTTCTAGCCGTAAACGCCGTATGATGATTGCCAAACTTCAAAAGGAGAAAAAAAGAAATGCCCGGAAATTATCAAATGGGAGCAGCCTGGAGAGGCCTAGTGATGGGAAACCGTCCCATGCTGCCTGTTGGGCCCGCCTCTGGCCATTTTCTGGCTTCGTATTTTATAGATGAGGTCCACAATAACATCGTTCTCTTGTACGCCGAGGCCATTGAAGTGCTTCCTGACAGCCTTTGCCAGACCGTCCTTGCTCTGCCGCTGGGTCTGCGATTTTCGAACCATGGTTGGGGAGTATTGACCGACGCTGCCGGGCCGTGAAAGCACGGTGTGATGAAAAGTACTGACGTACGAGGCCGGAACGCTTAATTGATGCTCGCGGCGGTAGGAATGCAGGAATTCTCGTTCAAACGACGACCAGTTCATCTACACGAGGCGAAAGGACGCGTTGGCATTAGTTGCTTCTCAGCCCTGACATGGGCGTTACCAGGCCCCAGCGAGGCCGGCAGCGCAAGGAGAAGAGAAAAGGACCATAAAAAAAAGTTACTCAGTTGGCACGTACAGATGGCGCGTGAGACTCGGTGGCATTTCGCGAGGGAGCTGATGTGGGCGCGGTTGCTGCCGGTTCGCGAACTTGGGACGCACTGTTCTGGCTGGCACCTCGGCGCATCTTTGCGGGAGCGGGCTTGCCTTCGTTGCTCTTCTCCTTGGAGCTGGCGGCGGAGTCTGCCTTGTGGTCGTCGCCGGCGGCGCGTGAGGATTTGGAGGGCGCCATGGGACGGAGACGGAGTCACGACGAGGGGGTTCGATTGTGGGGAGGAGGAGGTGGAAGAAGAGAGTAAGCAAGTGGTAAGGCCATGTGTGGGAAGTATTCCTCAACGACGCGGCGGGAACGGCGGGAACGGCGAGCTCGGCAAGTTCTGCGACACGGATAGAGTCGTGGACTGATGGAAAGACAGACAGCCGGGGCGGGGCGGGGCGGGGCGGGCGGTGGGCCGTGCGCGTGGCCTGTAGATGGGAACTTGGGAAGGAGCTACCGTGCCACGCCCCACGATGGGCGTGTTTGCCTGACATACATACAATGTACATAGCAATGTACACCACTGTATGCGCGGGATGAACTTGACGGTAAAGCCAACATGGAATTCAATGTTGCAACTTACGACAGCTCCGCGGTGCAAACGGTGTCTGCGCTGGCTGTTGGTTGGCTGCCTCCGTGTCTGGCATTCAATCGTTCTCAAAGATACTCGTCTTGTAATGCTGGCCCCACTACCTGCCTGCCTGCCTCCTGCCTCCTGTGACCTCGAGCTTACCGTCTCCTGCCTCCTCCTGCCTTCCTCCGCGGACCACGTCTCCTGCAATCTCTTCCCCCGCTTCATTCATCATTGATCCCGAGAAAGCATCGAGACAACATTATTCACGCTAAGCGCTCCCTCTTGAACCTGAGTCTCAAAACGTCCCGAGTCGGCAAAGACGTGCTTCTGTCGTCGGTCTGAAGCTCGCTTTTTTTTTTTTCTCGTTCCTTCCTTACAGCTCAAAGCCTGGTAAGTCTCGCCTGGACAAGTGCTTTCTCATCGATCGTGTTTGAACTGCTTGCACATGAAAAAAGAAAAGAAAAGCAAAAGCCCAAAAAAAACTACTGCCATTGTAAGCGCAATCATTCGGCCGACTTATCAATGCCACTTCTTTTCTTTCAACCACTTGCGGATTCACCACTCAAACATACATGGGTCGCCACACCTCAGTTGGAATAGCAAGTCTGAACAATATGCCGAGGTTCGTACCTACTAATCTTGAGAGAAAACGAAGAAGAAGAAGAAAAAATCAGGTCGTCGGCAGCATTTGCTCGCACCAGCTGGTTCCTGGTTCCGCTTGTGCAGCCAAAATGATCATGTAAATCGATCTTGAAACGGTTGGACTATCTATGGCATTCCGGATTATGACGTGAGAATTTCCTCCAGGAACGGTCCCCCATGAGGATTTCTCTCCCGTGGTCATCATTCAGTTGATCGTCCGCGTGACTCTTCTTGACCAAATTCTTTGCGTAGCAATTATTCGGTGACCTTGAGACAAACCCTTCACGGCTGCAAGCTGTATCGCTAAGCGCCTTAAGCCTCATACGCTCCAAAAATCCCGCCGGCGAGTGCGAAAAACTCAGGACATGATTACACCAGGTAATAGCCTCACTTGAGATGCCTGAAACGACATCGCCCATCATGGAAGTTGAAGGAAAAAGCTCCGGTGGCCGTCTAAAATCTGACGAAAAAACTCCTCGAAAGAAGCGCCGCAGCAGAAAAGGCTTAGTAAAGCGGTTTGAATGCATGGTGGCAGGGTGCGGAAAGAGCTATTCCAGGGCTGAACATTTGTAGGCACCAAATATCATCTACAAATTACATATATTTCGTGTGGCAGGATCGGGCTAACGTGAAAAAAGATACCGCCATCAGCTAAATCATAGCTCAGACCATGTCTTTATATGCGAATACCACGGTTGTGCGCGCAGTTTCGTTCGGGCAGACCTGCTCAAGAGGCATATGAATCGCCATGCCGCAAAAGCAAAAGGCGTCCACGACCACGAACCTGGTAAAGAGTCTCAACCATCAATGTCCAAAGTCACTCCGTCATCGTCAGAATTTCGTGTGACTTTGGTGGCCAGAGATTCTATTCATTCCCAGTCGCAATCCCGTGCCCCTCAAGATATATCTCAGAGGTCTCAGTCTCCCATGAGCAGCAAAACATTAAATACCAGACAAGAAGTTATTGCTACCCTTCCTGATGTGGTGAATGGACTCTCGGAGCATGCGGTGTCCAGACTGGCACAGCCCCCGAGTCAAATACATTTCATGCCGTGTAACAATCCCTTAGCCGCATCTGCAGGCGCAAATCACAGCCAGCGCTATCACAACTCATCATCAAGCTATGAGACTTCCCAACCAAAACCCGGCTTTGCCACCTACCCTGAAGTTGTCTCCTTGAGCATGCCGCAGACAGAATACACTGCAACTCAACCCGACATGTCATCACATCTTGCACAGCATCTGGTTCCTCGATCCGAGTCGCAGCAGTTTGGCCAAACGACTCAAACCAAAGATGCTGATATGACTGGCCTTGATAAGGTAGCCATCTCTAACGTTGAACCAGTTTTTGGGGACGAGGTTGTGCCGAGCAAGTCACCGCACATTGAGATGCCCGAGGATTTCATGGCGTATCTGTTCAGCTTCATGCCAGCTCATGGTTCGCCTCCTGAAGACGGTCTTCATGGCTCGAGCTTAAAGTAAGCTCGCATCAGTCTCGACAAAGCCTTCATTTTTTGAAGTGTAAACTGGCTAATTTCATTCCCAGCTACGGAGAGCTGCAAGATATGCAGTATCTGACGGCACCATTCATCACGAATAGTAATGGGGTGCTCAGCCATTT
The DNA here is from genome assembly GCA_018360135.1 of Claviceps sorghi. Lineage (NCBI taxonomy): Eukaryota > Fungi > Ascomycota > Sordariomycetes > Hypocreales > Clavicipitaceae > Claviceps > Claviceps sorghi. The sequence goes on along the minus strand of SRPV01000874.1, from coordinate 2,153 downwards.
TTCCACGGCATCCCAGCACATCATGTCGGTGACAAATTTGCTCGATGAGAATTCTCCCGAGACCAACATATCAGAACATCGTAGTCAAGAGATCTTCGAATTCATCAGAGATCGCTTCTACGAGCAGGAGGTGCCCGTCGCTGAACGCAGCAGGGAACGTATAATCGGTGGAGACCGTTTCAATGACCATCATATGCTGAGCAGACATATGATGCAAGCTTACCTCGTTTCTTACTGGTACCATTTTAGCGACCAACTTCCCATTCTTCATCGACCCAGTTTCTCATCGGAAAAAACACCAACCTTGTTACTACTTGGAATGATGACAATTGGCGCTGCTTGTTTAGACAAGACGTTTGGTCAGGATGTCATAAATGCTGGCGCCACGTTAGCGACCTTCATTGCCAGGCACTTGCGTTGGGAGATATTCATGGATACCAACTTTCGACCGCCATCCAAGTTGTGGGTGTTTCAAGCACTTATTCTTTTGGAAATTTATGAGAAATTGTTCTCCACGAGAGAGCTACATGAAAGAGCGCATGTCCACCATGCTACCACGATCACACTCATGCGCCGCGGGCGTTGTCTGATAGGCAACTCATGGATGGAGTCGCCACTGCACCAAAAAGCAGCTCTAGACGGGACGAAGCAGGGTACGGGCACGGATCCTAGCGAACTGTCACCAGAGGACTGGTGGAGCAGTTGGATCATGAATGAATCCACCAGACGGGCAGCATTCGCCGCTTTCATTATCGACTCAACCCACGCAACCATGTTTGGCCATTCTGCGGTGATGGCAACGCATGAAATCAGGCTTCCATTACCTTGCGATGAATCACTTTGGCGAGCGAAAAGCAGTACTGAAGTTTTCCGGGCTAATGCTCGCCTCAACTCGCTGGGCATCCGACCTATATCTTTCCTCGAGGGACTCAAGCGGACATTGAGCCAACAGAAGGTTGAGACAACCACATTTGGGAGAACCGCCCTCATGGCTGGACTGATGAGTGTGACGTATCATTTGAAACAACGAGACCTGCAGGTCAACATCCTCGATGTCAGAGTAATCGAAGCCTCGTGTGGGCGTGACAAGTGGCGCGAGGCTTTGACGCGAGCGTATGACTGGTGGAAAAGCGATTTCGATCAGGGAATTCGAGATAGCGAGCTTTGTAACGACTCTTTTACACAAGATAATGCTCGCATCGAAGCCCACACCGCCTTCGATAGTCGCATAGTCCTTTATCACATGGCTCAAATGGCGATGGACACGGATTTTATCGACTGTCAAATGTTTGCGAGGGCCAAAAGACTGTTTGGGAAGACAATTAGGCCCCGGGAACTAAGAAACGCTCAGCGAAGGGTCGCGGAACAATGGGCACCGTCTATGAGAGCCAGAAATGCCACATTGTCTGCTTTCAGGCTGTTGAACACAGTCATGTTGATGGATGGATCCGCGTCAACCAACGCAAGCAGCTCTTGGCCCAAGGAAACATACAGAATTCAAAACAATGTGCTCATGAACAGGCCCTGGGTGCTCTATTTTGCAGCCTTGGTAGTATGGTGTTATGGCTACGCCGTGGAAGGTCCTTGCGGTATAATGGGGGGAAAATGTTCTCTCGACGAGAATCAACGGCAGATGCGGGTCTACCTGTCAACGTATGCAAGCGTCAAGGATGCAAATGAATTCCAATTCATGCGAGGCATCAACAAGAACACGGCACTCTTGATTGTGTTGCGTGATGTTTTTGACAACACGAAATGGGATTTGCTTCATGAAGGCGCACACTTGATGAGAAACTGTATCATTTTGAATGAAGGGGGGAACGTGGTATAGCCTGTGACTTGATGCTCCATCCAACAACAACGTCGATGGGCGCGACATGACGTGTACGGTGTAGGAAAGCAACGACTCCGTCACTGGGAAACAAATCAAGTTCCAATCCCAACACAGTATATCTGCTCGCATCCAAACGGTGACCTTATATAACTTGATAAATTTGAGTGCCATGGCGTGAAGGATGCAAATCAGACATGAGGTACTTGTTGAGGCGTAAATCAGTCCGAGCTCATCTACTCTCTTTGAGGGGAAGGCTCTGAATCCGTCGGAACTCCGACCTGGCAAATCTAAGCCCAAGTGCAAACAATTTACCGCCGCC
>SRPV01000873.1:0-12974 GCA_018360135.1 Claviceps sorghi | reverse complement strand
AAAAAAAAAAAAAAAAAAAAAAAAAAAAAAAAAAAAAAAAAAAAAAAAAAAAAAAAAAAAAAAACACAAAGAAAGAAATTGTCGTACACGCAGCTCTTTTCATATCCACATCCTCCCCACATGCCCGTCTGTACCCGCTTGCCCTCTTTGCATCGTCTCAGACAAAAAGCGCATTTATTTGGACTCGTCCCAAGTGGGCTTCATGGTCCATCGCTGGTTCTCCGTTCCCTCGGCAAAGGGAACACCGAGCTCAAACAGCTTGGTGATGACGGCGGAGAAGTCTTTGAAGAACAAAGCGTTGTCCTTGGCATATTTCTCGGTAATGGGCTTGAACTTCTTGTCCTGCACCAGAACCATGTCGGTAGGAAGCATCATCAGGGTCTTGGTGGCCTTGTCCTCATACTACATGGCCCGCGCGGGTTAGCAACCTTGAGCGAGCCGAACACGGGCTGAGAGACGAATCTAGACGTACCTGCTTGGGACCGTTCCACTTCTTCCATTGCCACTTCTCCTCCACTAGGAGCCGGTAGTAGTCGTTGGTCAAGACGGTGGGAGAAAAGGTCCAGGGGCCATCGAACCCAGATCGATCCGTGTGGCAGCGGCCGAGGGCGTGGGCGCCGGAAAGGGCCACAATCTCCTGATCGTTGAATCCCATGCGGTTGAAAATGTTGCGGAGATGGTCGCTACCCTTGGTGGCGTCGGGGAGGCGACCATCGGGTGTGCAGAACGAGACGTCGCGGTCCGAGCGACCAGGCCGGAACGGAATGATAGGGCCCTGCATTTCCTGAATGGCGGCGACGCCGCCGAGGATCCAAAGATCCGAGTATGTGATCCACGGGAATTTCTCTGCAGGGAAAAAGTAAGAAGAAGAAGGGGAAGAATAGTCGTCAACTTGGCAAGACGATTGTACAGAGACAGTGGGCGACGACGGAGCGAGGTGCCATGATGAAGGCTAAAAAAAGGAAAGCAAGGAGGAAAAGGAAAGAAAAGAAGAAGAAAACTCACCCTTGACAGGATCGAGGAATTGGCGAGCAGCAAGCAGACCCGAGTTGGCGCCGTGGTCGGATTCGGGAGCAAAGCGCATCGTGGCACCGTTGCTACCCCCAGTGCCGGTAGCCTTATCGTAGGTACCGCTGGCATGCCACGCGAGACGCAGCAGGACGGGACCGAAACTGCCATCATCGTAGTCATCCTTTTCCTCGAGGCGGCTCGCAATCTCGTTGTACACCTTTTGGTAATCCTCCTTTGTCGGGTTGACAATCTTGTTCGAGGCGGCCGAAGGGGCGCCCGAGGCCGTGTAGTACCACAATCCGAGACCACCGGCAGCGGCGGCACCAGTCAACAACAGCCAAGTAGAAGAGGATTTCTGGGGGGCGGCGGGCTCGGAAGAGTACCATCGGCGGCCCTGCTGGCGGAAGGCCTGGCGAGGCGCGACGGCAAACGTGTTGCGGGCCGTGGTCCGGACTGCCGCGCGGGCAAAGTGGCGGGTAGCGGAAGCCATCTAGAAGAAGTCAGATGCAGCTTGCTCACAATTGATTTCTGTCCGAGATGCGCAGGGAGACGGAGCTACAAGCTACACACCCTGTCGTGATGTGATGTGAAGAGCGAGGTGGGCTGTGATGTGGAAAGTGAAGGAGAAAAAAAAACAAAAGGAAAAAGAAAAGAAAAGAAAAAGAAGCAGACACAAAAAGCGTTGAGTCGGTTTTCAGTGCATACGGGTACTGCTTCCCAGGAGCCTCGGCGAATGAAGAAGGGGCAAAAGCCATTCGATAAGCCACGCTGTACTTTGAATTATGGAGCCGCTGATTGGCTGAGCCCGATGCAGGGAGGGGAGCACAGACGGCCCGCTCAAACGGGCGCGGAGAACGACCAATGATGGAGCCGCCGGTGGAGCAATCGTTTTTATGCATCTTCACTACACGTACGCTGTCAGGGGTCAGAGTTGAGCGCTGCAGCCTCTCCGCGTCCGCCTGAGCCGTGGAGCCGATGTCGGGCCATTTGACTTCCCAAGTGGCCACGCAAATCTGATTATCAATCCGGGTCGTATTGTTTACATAAGCACCCTCGCTCTACGCCACATGCGCCACACACCTTTCACGAGTGAGCCAACAACGAAAGCGGCCCGCAGGAGAAGGCCATGGAAGACGATGGGAGAAAAGAATCAAAGACATGGTCGATGGACATGAAGAATATGTGGCGGCCATGTCACTTGTCCTTGCACGCGCATCGGGCCAAAAATCACAACGGACATGACCGGCATGGGGCATGGCGGCGGAAAATGCATCTGCTTGCTTCAAGACGCGAATGCACATCGACATCGAGCCTGCGCCCGGACATGGGGCGTTTGGCCGACGATGCGGCATGCTTGACGCTTGAGCGCAGGAGTTTGACAGGGGCGGTGCGAGCCGGGCCAACATCCCAAATCCATGGCAAATGGGATCGTGCCGTGCACAAGAGGATCAAGAACAGCAGACAAGAACAAAGAAAAGAAAAGAACAAGAAAATGAAGCACCACGAACACCACGAACTTGGGCAGTGCCAGCCAACAGGTTCAGGCCCACGTGCTGCGCCGTGCCAAAAGCGGCTAGACCAACTCCCATCCGGGGCCCCTTGTCGCCTCCGCGACGCAGCACCAACCGCACGGCCGGCCCACCCCCACTCCACCACCAAACTTGCACTCTGCTTTCCTCCCTCGAGGCCGTCACTCGCTTCGTCCATCCTCACAAATCGCACACGCACAACCACAGCCCCGGCAGACCACTTCAACGCAAGCCAGAAGACACAAATCCTCCAAACCATGGGCTCTCCTCGACAAGAACAAGATGCGCCCGCTGCTCCCCTTGTCAAATTCCGCAGCGCCACGCGCAAAAACTTTCGTCAACGCCCGCAAAACCACCACCATGACCAACAACAACGACCAGCCTCTCCATCCTCCGCGACACACGCCTCCCACGATGAAGCAGAATCCCCCTCCTCCTCCGTCACGGCCGCCCTGCGCGCCCGCGTGGCCCGCAAAACCCGCCTCAGAGGCGTAGCCTTCAGCACCGACTCTCAGGCCGATGACCACGCCGTGCGGCCGCCCGCCGATGGCGACCCCGACGGGGAAAACAAGCTTGTCGTCGCAAAGGCCATTCCCGATCGTTTCATGCATCAGACTGGTCTTGTGGCGACGCTCAACGATAAACACATGTACGTTCTTTGTGCAAGAAGAGAGAGGAATGGAGGAGAAATGAAGACCTGGAATGTACAGCGAGACTAATCATACAAGGAACGAGTATATAGAATCCCGCCTCTCCAACCGCGCCGCACCACCACCGTCCCACTCCCACGATGAGCATGCCGACACCGTCAACACAGCCTCTTCGTCGTCCGAACTCCGCCCGCGAGCCGTACAGCCCACTCGTCAAGGCAAGATTGTCGAAGTGGACCTCCGGTCCCAACCGCTGCCCATGACTGACGACCCCCGCAAACGCAAAGCCGATGGATCGCTGCCCGCGGCGCCGAGGCGCCGAGAGCGCCGCGGAAGCGATGACGCGAAGCGCGATCAATTGGTCGAGGCATTCTTGCACGAGAACAAATGTATGTCCAGGAAGCCCCTCTTGCTTTTCCTCCCTCCCTCCTTCTTTCCTCCTCAGGCTACCAACACCCCCCACCAGTGCAAGTCTACGACATGCCCACCCGCAGACCAGGCAATGGTCACCGCGACGGCCGCTCCGCAGACGACAGAATGGCCGAGGAATTCCGCCGGCGCTTCTTTGAAGAAATGGCCCTCCGGCGACAGAGGAGGAAGCCCATTCCTCCGACCAGACAGCAGCGAGAGCTGCGCGAGATGCGCGCAAGCGAGGTGCTCAAGGGTCCCAAGCTGGGAGGCAGCCGCAACGACAGAGCCGCCGTGCGCAACATCCTCCTCAACCAGGAAAAGGAGAAGCTAGGCAGAAAACCTCGTTGATAGCGCGGACTCAGACTGTGCGTTTTATGGCCGTCGCGTTGCCGCGTAGGCTTTTCCTTTTTCGTCCTTTGAGCGAGTTCCTGTGCTTTTTTTTTTCTTTTCCCTGCTTTTTTTTGGTCGTTTCTAGGGTTTTCTGCTTTTCTTTCCCTTTTTCCTTTGCCCCCCTTTTTGTGTCTCTCGTTTTAACTGCTTTTTCTACATTTCACTCGTGTACAGTATGCTTGAGGGGCCTATTCCAAACAAATGGAAAGAATTCATCTTTGAGACAGCTAGTGACGTCTTCAGGCCGGGCAGTTTGGTGCTTGCAATATACATGGCGTGGCATCGTATTTCTGGGCACTTGGCTCGTTTGCCTCATCGGGAATAATGGAACATTTTCGACAGCTGCCGTTGAAATATAAGATTCGACATCGTCGATAAATGGCGGCTGTAGTGCTGTGAGTCTTGGTACTTGGTATCGTGACAGTCCATTGAGGCATTTCCAAACAGTTCGCCGTGCAAGTACGGTGTAAAACGTTTCAAAATCACTCATACACGTCAGTTCCATTCGGGACCTACGAGCGAATCCGTGCTTGACGTGGAACAATTCTTGAAGAACTTAATAAAAATAATTTGGATTGTTTATTCGGAATCTGCATGTTAGTCGTTGTGAGAAGCGAGAAAAGGGCCAAAAAGATTCCCAGACGATTCATGTTCGTCGTCCACAGAAAACCCAAAACAGGTCTGCCATCCCATGAAGTCGTCAGAAAATTCAGACACTTGGCCACCCAAAGCCGAAATATCCAATGATTTCAATATCGTTGTATCCTTTATCAAAACGCCAACTGTACCCGTGAACAACAACTGGCAATGACCGACCGACAGCCCTATTCAACCAGCAAAGGTTTGGTAAGACAGCAGGGAGGACTTATGCGGTTATGATCCGAAATGCCAAAGAAATAGAAAGCGCAAGTTATCTCTATCCGTCGAAAAGTCTTGTCGAATCAAGGCAAAAGAAGATGTTCCAATAAAAAGCCAAGGTGCCCTAGAATGAGAGACAAGGAGAAAACCAAGAAAGGAGGTTAGGATGTTCTGGAAGTGTCATGGCGTATAGCATCGTGAAAATTCCGTTGAACGCCGAAGAATTGCTGCTCGGCCCAGGGTGACGAGAATGGACGTGAAAAAAAGAAGGGGGAGAAAGCAAAAAGAAATCCTCCTCGGCGGTTTGGAGGCGGGGAGGGGAGAGGGTTTGGCGGCGAAGAAAAAGAAAGGAGTCAATTCTAACCGTCACAAGGGGAGCCATTCATCTGATGTCGAGCTGGAAAGGTTTGAACCGACCGCCGATGGTTGCACAGCGTGGACACTTCCTCCGTGCTCCATGTTCTGCCATCAGCACTTCCACACATGTGGAGCATAGGCCACAGATGCATTCGGTGCAGGCATAGGAGTTCTTGAGGGGAGATGTGCTTTGGCAGGCTGCACAATAGATCTGCATGTTCTGCGACGATGAATAACTCGGGGATGAATCTGAAAGCCCTCGGGTTTCAATGCGACAATTTTCTCCTCCCTCGCCGCTTTCAACCGACGGAAAAGGGTCAATCCCGTCCTGATTATTCGATGGTGGTGTCAAAGCTTGCTGCAAAGGTGATGCTTGGTAGTGTCCGGGCTGAAGTTGCTGATGAGAGAATGGTGGTTGCGAGCCACGATGTATTGACACTGGCGATTGTGGTACCTGTGGAGTGTAAAAGTCAGCGTCGAGCCCCCCTCATCACCCAATCGATCCCAAGGCGCGCTTCTCAACATCCACATCATCTCTTACCGGCGTCCGATCTAAATCCACGTCACCGGCAGCAGATGCAGCTTGGTCAGCTGCATCAATGAGGTCCTCCCAACGCTTGCCATAATCTGCAGATGGCTCCGCAGATAGTGCTTTGCGATCGTTGGCTGGCCTGAATCGATCATCGTTCTGAATGTGGCGCAACCAATCCGCGGCGGATCCCCGTGAGCTTTTCTTCTTGTGATCAAATTCGCGGTTACGCTTGGTTATGGATCGCTTCCGCGGGCGATTCGGGCCCACCGGTCGCTGAAGAGGGGGGAGCGTTGATGAGCGGCCCGGAGGTGAATGAGCCATTAACGACGGGAGGATATCTCGTGGTCGATTGACGTTCGAGGTATAGGGGTCGCTGGTAATGTCATTGCTAGTCAGGTGCAGTGGCGCCAGTTCAATGGACGTTCGCGGAATGCGGCGGCCATCAGAGTCTGAGGAGTATCCCTGCCATGGGGAGTGCGGGAGTTCCGGGCACGTCAGTTCAAGCCAGAGAGTCATTTGTAGCTGAGCCACGGCGATGATCATGTGAGAGCGCGGAATCGTATTTGACAGACTTACACCATCCGTTTCCATATCCCGTTCAGGTTCAATGGCATGTAGTTCGGCCAGTGCTACTGCGGCACCTGCAATCCCGAGGGTTGAGCCCCTACCGTTGGTAGTATATTCGTCGCTCAGTCGAGTTGTCTCGGGAATGCTTACTCCGTCGCGATAGGAACTCCTTCCTTCGTGGGCTTCTGCGTGCACAACGATTAGCTACTGTCCGCAGCCCAGACGCAAAGACTGAGAATGGAGGTAAAACAGACCATGCCGAGTCGAGGCCGGGGCATGTTCCGTACGGCGTTCTTGTGGCGGCGTATTAATCATAAGCAAAAAGCTCTCCTCGGTCGCAGGTAACTTGGGAAGGTAATGTTCCGGATGTGCTCGACGAATGTGCTCTTGCATGGATCGATAACGTTTTTCCTGGCACGGGTGAAGTTGGTCAGGTTCGGAGGGAAGACAACAGGGCCAGTGCGGGCCAGGATAGTGGCGCAGCATAATCGGTCATTGCAGGTTGTTACCTCGGCACGACCGCACCTTGATGCTGTCGAACAGCAACGGTAAGGAAAGGGGAAAAGGAAGTTTGCGACTTACACCAATACATCGCTTGCGGCAACTCGAGCCATCTTGGTTTCGGAGCGGACAGACCACCTCATTGTTGGTATCCGTGATTGAGAAAGAGGACGTCAAGGACGTGCGAGGCGGCATCTTGGTTAATCCCCACCATGCGCCAAGATTGTTGAGAAAAGAAAGTGAAAGATTGGATGCGGAACGAGAACCGCACTCCAAAAAGGATTGAAAATCCAAAACAAATTATTGGAAGCAAGACCAAGATGGAGCGCTCAGATTATCGATTGAGTAGGACAAAAGCTGGATCAAAGTTGGCAAATCAAGGCGGCGTTACTCAAGGGGGAAGATAAAGGGAGGGTTTCTCTAAGGAACTAATAGCGTCTTGTCGTGTCCAAGTCTTCAAGTCGCAGCAAAAATGATTTGTGCCCGGAGCGCCGCAGAGAATCCACGCCCGAACCGGTGATATAAAGGTATCAAGATGATTGAAGCCGACAGACAGTTGAAAGCATGGAAAGGGCGTGGTAAACGTGTAGAGGGCTGTAGATGAGCAACTGTAGGCCAGGAGTGAAGCAGCATCTGTCTAAGCAACTCTAAGCCATGTCGGGAGGAGCCAGACCTGAGCAAATTCTGTACTGTAGTGACGATGACTCGACGGCTTAGCCGGACTGTACGAATACGAAAGACTTGGAGGGAGACAGGCAAGGATGTAGTGCGCCGTTGAATAGAAAAAGGAACTGGATACGACTGGTTCTTCGGCGGCGAAATTGAGCTTTTGAGCTTTTGAGCTTCTGAGCTCTAGGGTGTCGAGTATGCCTCGGATGTGCAGAGCGCAGTAGAGGGAGAGGGAAGAAGCTTCGCCACAACAGATAAGCTTTTTGGATTTGGCGACCCAAGTTTCAGTGGCAGCGCAGGTCGAGACGGGGATTTCGGGTAGATGAAGCTGTGGACAAGCAGGGAGGAAACCGCAGGTCGCAGGATGCAGCGCACACGGCTTCTCCTAGACAGCGAGCGAGCTGCAGCAGCTCTGGGTCAAGCAAGTTGAGATGGAGGGGCGAGAAGAGTGAGGTGCAAGACGACAACGACCAACAGGACCAAGAGGACCAAGAGGACCAGAGGACCAAGCGGACCAAGCGGACCAAGCGGACCAAGCAGACCAAGCAGACCAAGCAGACCAAGAAGATGAAGCAGTACCAGGCCAAGCATGCGGGCAAGCAAGCAGGCAAGCAAGCAGCTGAAGACGGGGTGGGGAGGGGACTGGAGGCAACATAAGGAGTGCATGTGCCGAATCAAAGACCTGGAGGACCTGGACGGCGCAGCGCGGGCGACGACGGGCGACGACGGGCGGCGAGCGATGGAGCTTCGATGGAGCTTCGCAGGAATAATTCAGGAGCGCCCCGATAAAACTCGTTCTTCGTAGACGGCAAGAGCAAGCCGGCCCTTTGCCCTCTGCTGCTTGCTTGACTCGGAAGCCTGGGAGCACGGTAGAGGAGGAAGGATCGAGTCCAGCACTAACAGTGAGGCTTGAGATCTACGAGGCTCCTACCTCATCCTACCCAGGTGCCTGGGTAGGTGCCTAGGTACCTCCCACCTTCTTCCTGCCTGCCAGTACCTAGGTAGGTAGTACTTTCTACTAGGGGATACGTACTAGTTGCCTACTACTTAGGTACCTAGGTACTTACTTACTTAGGTACCTTAAGTACCTACTTAAGTACTTACCTAGGTACCTAGGTACTTAGGTACCAAAGGTACGGTATTTTAGGCAGGTGCAGAGCGCAGCCCGCGCTTTTCTCCAGTGCGGCTGTTGATCACGTTGATTATCTTGACGAACCGACGACACTGGTAGTACATGTCTGCTACGATGCGGGTGCAGACGAGTTGACGGCTTCCAACGTTGGAATGTCTGGCAGACGTCCCTCTACCTTGCTTGCACGCGGCAACATGGGAGGTCTGGAAGGACCAGACCATCAGGCTCATGCAGGATCAATGATGGCCACGGCGTCGGCCGAGGCGTCAGGCGCAGCGCATTGAAGCACCAACACTGAAGTAGACTGACTCAGATGCGCTGCCAGTGGCGGGCCTCTGACGTCGAGCCCATGAGGCTAGTTGAGCCTGGTGCCGCCGAAAAAGCCAGCCGGAGGCAAGTATCGACCCTTCTCTTCATGTTTCAATCAAATCAATGCGACTACTACAATGCAGAATGCTTGCACGTTGCCTGTGCTGTCACAGCGGCGGCTTTGCTGAGTCCGGGCAGCTTCAGCTTCGCAGCTCGAGCATGCCATCCATCCTTGCTCGATAATGAAAACAACAGCAACAGACGGCTTACGGAGCCAGAAGAGGGGTGGCGAGAACGATCATGGCCACAGTAGCTGAGCTGCTGCTTGGAAACCATGATGCGGCCAGCAATGCAGCTCTGAGAGCTTGGGAGCTTATCGTCGTTTTCCAGCTTATGCCATTGGCTCCGGAGGCGTGACAGAAAAGAGGCCCAGCTCCTAAAGCTTCTTTAAGCTCATGGTCAAGCTCATACCTGCCTTAGGTACCTAAGTACTGAGTACCTGCCTAGGTAGCCCAAGAACCTACCAACGCGAAAGGTACCTGGTACCTGCACTTCCCACAGCTCTCAGCTGGTGGGAGGCCGGCCAATGACCTCTGCCGCCTCTGCACATGAACATTGCCAGTGGGTCAACTGATTTCTCTGGGTCCCAGGATGTGGGGACAGGAATAGGATCGGGCTGACTAGAGGCCCGGGGGCATTTTGAATTCAAAGGGACTTGGGATCGAAGTCAGACGATCCAGGAGTGTACGTGGTCTCGATCTGGGGCATGCGCACATGGCTTGGGAGGATTGCGCAGATTTTCGTGGCAGCCGGATGCCCGCCAGATTGCGCACCTGGCACGGAGAAAATAAGGCGGTCGAAGCTGTAGAAGCTGTAGAAGCTGTAGAAGCCGCAGAAGCCGGCAGAAGTTGCAGGAAAACGCCGATACATGCAGAACGAGCAGACGTCACGACGCACGCACCACCAGCACCACCAGCACCACCAACACCACCACCAAGCACTACCCAGCACTACCCAGCACCATCACGACCACCGCGCACGATAGGCGATATGGAGCTTGCCACTTCCGCTTCATCAGAGGCTAAAAGATGGGATGCCTCTTTTGGCTAAAGCACCAAGTAGGTAAAGTAGGCATCTATGAAGCACGACGCCGACCGGCGGGTCCGACCAGCTGTCCCCGTCGCCACCAGTAGCGACACGAGTGACCCAGACTCTCGGACTCGACGGCCAGGGCTCTTCCGGCCGCCAATGCCGCCAATGCCAGCACGGCTGGCGGTTTCGCTATTGTTTGGCTTGGCGCAGCCCAGCTCAGCTCACGCGACTCGGTGCTTATGGCTGGTGTGGTGTGGTCATGGGCTCATGATTCAAGCAGGTCCCGGCGGCGTGTGGCCCTTTGGCCCTTTGGCTTTTTTGGCCTTTTGGCATTTTGGCATTTTGGCCTCCTCTCTTTGGACGCTTTCCACGTCGTCCAATCGGGCAAAGATCAGCTCGCGCGCTGCAAGGGATGCGGCAGGTTGAGAGTACATACATACATACCTACCCCTACATCGCCCATGCCTACAGTATGTATGTACATACTGTATGTGCATGTGTACCTACTTGGACTGCTCCGGACCACGATGCGATGCCCGCTAGCTGCCATGATGTGGACGCATTCACTCCTTCACTCGTCCACTCGTTTCTGGAATGCTGCGGGATCGGCGAGCCTGTTGACTGGGCCACTACACCACGATATTCATCATGACATGCAGCCGGCAGCTGACCAGGGACAGCTGCCACGCAAGACGCCGACAGCCGGCGCCTCGCCAGAGCGAAGAGCCGGCCTCTGACACCTGGCAAGTCTCGTCTGCCTTGCAACCAACACAGGCCCACACGCCAACATGCCAACATGCCAACATGCCTCCGTTGCGGAGGGCTGAGGCACCCGTAGGTTGCAACCTGCCAAGGTTCCTACCATCATCGTCGGCATGGCGCTTGCACATCACTCGTGCAAGTCTTGCGAGGCACCATCGTGGATCGTGAACCGGTTAGTATGTGACGGCACCAAACACACCAAATACCTCTTTTAGTTCCCTACCTCCTACTACCTAGGTAGGTAGGTACCCAAGTGCCTACCTACTTACGCCTAGGTACCTTGCCTAAGGTAAGTACCTAGTTACTTACCCGTCTAAGTACAAAGTAAGTAGGTACCTAGGTAAGTACCCAACTCCCTCAATGTTGTTTACTTACTTGGTTGTCTTGACACTAACTCTCCTACATAGGCGGAGTACCTCTTTTGCTATCCCGCCTGGTGCACATCTCGACAATGAGGTATGGGGGGAAAGGGCAGTCTGAGACATCTGTGTCGCAAAAAAAAAAAAAATCTCATGTCTGGTGCACCATGCATATGCACATACAGAACATACCCATCTACCTTGGTATATATCAGTCCAAGGGAGCGCGCTTGCAGACTGTCCAAGATGCCACTCTTCTTCTCCTGCCTTTGAACGGCGGACCTCTAATAGTCTCTACCTCACCTACCTGTGGTGGTGACCAGGCTTCTTAGCGGGGACGGGCATGAAACCAGAGGGATAGACAAGAAAGGCTTAGGCTATGGCGCTGACCATCAAGCAACTCAACGGCGATGCCTCGTTTCTGCTTACCTTTGAAAGAATAGACGTCGACTCGCCAGCTGAGACGAGTTCCTCGGAGCCGTTTCGAATTTTGCTCGATCCTTGTCTGGCACCCTCGTCGGCCTCTTCATCGTCATCAGGCTCCTCCTCTCCGTCGGCTCGTCGAACCCGACAAGCGTGCGTATCGGCCAAGGATTTGCCCGAGCCAGACGTCATCATCATCAGCAACAGTCGAAGTGAGCACTGCAACGAAGCCACGTTGCGACAATTCGCCCGCGGGGGCGCCAAACCGCTCATCCTCGCCGAGCCCGCGGCCGCCAAAGTAATCCAGGGATGGCGACACTTCGATCAAGGCAAGGTCACGGCGCTCCACCGGTGGCAGGACCCTCGACAGACAGGTCGAAGCACGGTGGTGAGGATTCCCGTGCCAGCCAGAGTCATTGGAGGCGATGAAGGGCTCGTCACCGTCGCCTTCATCACCCAGAAACGAGATAGGAAGGGCCTCCGCTCGGCGGTAGGCATCACCTACCGCCCAGCATCGTCAACGCGAAGCCTCTCCACTCGCCCGGCGAGCACCACCATCCTGACCAAGAATAGGAACTGCTCCTCTCCGTTCCTCGCGCTCAAATCTACCACCTTGCCCCCCCTGCCAGCCTTCACCCCGCTGGCGCCCTCGGTCGCCAAGTCCAAGTCCGCCGTGGTCCAGTCTATTCGAGCCACGCGCTCCATGGCCTCGCTCTCTCCTCACGCCAAGGACCGCAGCGTGTCCATCATATTCTCCCCCCACGGCATCCCGTACCGCGACATCGAACCCTTTGCCACGTCTCACCTCCTCGCCGAAGCGGCCCTTCCGCTCACGGTCCTTCTTCACAGCTTCGACACAGTCTCGAGGCCATGGTGGCTGGGGGGTACTCTCACCAGCGGCTTTGAGGACGGCCAGGAAATCATCGCCAAGCTCGGCGCGAGGGTGTGGATCAGCGCCTGTGACGCAGAGAAGAACACCAACGGCCTGATCGGGCGCTTCACCCGTCGTAGGAGGTACACGCGCGACGAGGTGCGGCGCCTGATTTACGGGCCGATGCACCCGCACGACGTGCACTCCCCGCTCGGCCGGCGATGCAATCCAAAGGCCGAGAGACCGACCGAGGTGCTCGCACTCGAAGCGGGCGAAGATGTCACGTTGACGAGCGAAGGCATCTGGCCTTCAGAGCCGCCACCACTCGACGAGATGAAGAGGCCGTTCAGCATTCGACAAATACCCGCCAACGTACAGGACCTGTTGGCAGCCAAGACCACATACAGGTTGACTCAACGCGGGCCCGCAGCCGTGAGTCAACCTGTATGTGGTCTTGGCTGCGGCCCGCGAGATCCGACAGCATACCGCATACATACAATGTGTTCTATAGGTGGTCTTGGCGTGACCTGACGCTTGTTCCGCAAGGAATC
>SRPV01000872.1:0-12978 GCA_018360135.1 Claviceps sorghi | reverse complement strand
AAAAAAAAAAAAAAAAAAAAAAAAAAAAAAAAAAAAAAAAAAAACCGCACACCCGGGCTGCGGAACACTGAACAGTGGAGCAAGGTAAAACGAGGAGAGCGGAAACGGAAACAGACAACAACAACAACCCATGGACATTCCATCCCCGGCGCTAGAATACAGCAGCAGCAAGGGACCTGAGCGTCGGTCCACGACACGGTGCCGTGACGGCCGTGCATGACTACCATGTCGAGTCTGCCCCCGCGTGCACAAATCTTTGCGTCGAGCGGGTGACCGAGAGCCATGGGCAGACTGCGAGGGCGAGTAGATGCGTGGTTGCGTCGGGGAGCGGAGCGGGTGTCCTCGTCGCAGATGCGGCCTCACCTGGACCCCTTATCTCATCCGTGATGCCCCTGCCGGCTTCCAGCCTCCAGCCTCCAACCTCGGGCCCTTGTCCAGGATGCAGTGCCGGGTCGGTCAACGATCCGAGCCTCCCTTTGCCCCATCAGCCCCCGGCCGGGGCCGACGTCGACGGACAGTGTTCCATTGCCGCCGGGTCGGTCTGCCCCATTGTCCTGGGGCTCGGTTCCGTGACGGTCCGTTGTTGGAGGGGGAGCCGCCCTCGCGAGATGAAGATGCGATGCTGGAGGAGAACAGCCGCCGACAGGGAGGACCGGAGAAAAACGAAAATATATATATATATATATATATGTATATACATATACTACACGTCGTAATTTCGATCGTCCAGATAAAGGGACCCAGATCACTGGGTGCCTGCCCAACCCTGTCTGGGCCAATCAACGTCTGCCTGCGCCATCGCACAAGGGCCTCTCTCTTCTCACTGCTCACGTCTCACAGACATTGTACGGAGTGCATTCAGGCTCGTTCCCAATTCGTTGTTCCGTACCAACCTGGCTGACGGTTGCTCGTCCAGCTGGTTCGTTCAAGCGCTGCCAAAATGCACCAGGTGCATCTCGCGCTTGTTGATGAGCGTCACGCTCCGCCAGGCCTTTCCCCCCCCCTTTGTCTGACTCGCACGTCTTCCCATGCCGTTGGAGAAGGGAAGAAGAGGGGGGGGGAAGAAAAAAGAAGGAAGGAAAAGAGAGAGAGAAGGCGTGGGTACTGCCGCCTCGACAGGGCGTGCCATAACTGGCGGCAATCTTGGCTTTGACTCTAGCATCCATACCCGACCATTTGCCCTTCCTTTTCTTTTCTTTTGTTTTTTTTTTGCCCTCCCCGCATCCTTCAAGAATCCGCGTATTCGGTTCCAAATCCGTGATAAACTTGGAGCTGGTCCATGTGACCGGCCAATCATTCATCCAGACCAGCTTGGTCCGGGGTCCTCGTGGCAAATGAGCAAATCAAACCATACAACAAGCAGAAGCAGCCACCACCACCCCCCCCCCCCGCCGCCCCCTTCCTCTCCCTTTTTCCTGGGGAGCGCTCCCTTGCCCTCCCAGACCCATGTAAGACGGTCCGCTAACCAGGTATCTTGTGCCCCAGGCCCCAAAAGCCAGGTCCAGCTAAAGGTACTGGCTATTATGCCACCAAGCATGCGCACCGTCCCCCGGTATGCCAAACGGCCGGGACATGGACGGAGAGGACGAAGAGGACGTACATGTCAACCAAGCTTCTCGGTACTTGCCATACGCGTTTCCTCCTTCCTCGGGGCCGAACTGCATGCCAATACACGAGTCTGCTTCATGGTACGTGCCAACCGTGTGAGGCGTATGACGACGCGCGATGCTGTTGCTGTTGCTGTTGTTGCTGCCGTTGTTGTTCCTGTTGTTGGTCGAGAGCTGTGGGAAATTGAGACCTGCAAGTCCAAAGTGCCGTGACTTCAACATTGCGTCGTTTCCGCAACCGCCTGCTAGCCCCTCCTGGTATGGTTGATGCGATGCAAGATATTGCATGGTTTTGACCTGGCCATAGCCGCACATGTTTGTAGATGCTCGTCTCAAGTCGAGCGAATGCTGAGACGAGTCGTCCAGCGGTACTGCTTGCCCATAGGTCCGCATTCGTTGCCTTGACGCTCTTGTCGCGCAGCCTCCTTTGCGCCCGGACAATGCTCTCTTCGCCGAGTGTTCAGGGGCCCATGGGTTGGAAGCTGCCGTCGTGGCTCGTCCAGATGGAGCACGCCGGGCATATGTGCTTTTCCGATATCTCGTCGTGCTCTGAACACCATTGCAAATTGCCCAGTCCTCCAAGACCCACTCGTTTACTCGTTTCGAGTCTTCGGGGCTGGACGAAGACTTGACAGTCTTGAAAAGTGTCTTTTCTTTTTTTCTAAAGGCCTGCAAATGTGAGCGAGTGGGGAGGGCGAAGCCAAAGAGGTCAGCATTGTGTACCATCGTAAATAAACGTCTTTGCGTAGGACGGCCCTGTACGTACCGCGTTCATGCTCAGATTATGACGAATACTGTTTTGCCAACCCCTAGACTCCGTTACTGCTTTGCTTGTATTCTCCCGGAACCATTTGTAAATCTCCTGGAGTGTCATGGTATGATCGGGACGACTCATAAATGCCCTGTAGATCAATTTTGCATATGGCTCGTCAATCTTGTCGCTGTCGACAGGGTCCCTCGGATCGGCGCCCAGGTCCGAGGGCGGAGATGCAGACACAGAGGTAGACGCAGATATAGAAGCCGACGCCGACGCCGACGCCGACGCTGACGCTGACGCAGACACAGACGCCGACCCAGATGCCGATCCAGATGTGGATGCAGATTCAGACATGGACCAAGGTATCAATCGAGTCTCGATGAGCTGAGGGGGCAGCGCGTCTTTGGGAGTGCCCGCTGACATGGGGGAATCGGCAATGGAATCTGACCAGGCCATCGGGCTTGCCTCGACTGCATTCAATGGAGAGATGATATCCATCCCCCATATATAGTTAACAGCATTTCCCTTATCCCCATCCAGCGAGGGAAAGTACCCATTGTTATTATCCAGGCCCACAGTTCCTGATGACGTTGGGGTGCAGACAGTAGAGAGGTTTTGACACATGGATAGCTTTTTGTCATGATACCGCATAGTCGTGGCTGAACACAACAATGACGCGGCAGAGAACCATCCAGTGGGTGACGCTGGTGTGTAACTATTGTCCGGTTGTTGCACTCCACCTAATCCGTGTGTAGAGTCCTGGAGGCAGTAGTTCAGTTCGAGATCGCCGGGGGCAAGTGGAGGTGACGGCCATGCTGCTTCATGACTAGCATTGCTCGATTTCGTGGAAGTTACCATCGCGCTGTATGTGTCATGGGAAGCTGCTGCCGCTGCTGATAATAATGGTGATGACGAAGAGGAGAAGGAGGACGAGGAGTAAGAAGAGGAGGAGGAGGAGGAGGCGGAGGAGGAGGAGGCGGCGGAGGAGGAGGCGGCGGAGGAGGAGGAGGGGATGGAGGAGGACGTTGGGTCGATATCCCAAGGCAGCGGCATTTCCATTGAACAACCAGGCAGGCGAGATCCGAGTTCATATGGGAGTTTCTGTAAGGCAGAGTCGGGCCTGCAGACACTCTGTAGGCTAGCAAACTCTGACATTTTGCTCATGAACTGTTGCCGCTGTCCATCCGCTTGAGAAGAGCTCGTGTAGCTCACGGGACACGCTCCGTCAGAGGTATGTGGCCCCATCTTCTTCTGGAGCAGGAGATAATGGTGCGCAGACGGCTGTCTTTGCGTCCTTGGTCTGGGAAGGCACAAAAGCTCAGGTGCCGCTTGTGTGTCGAATCAGTAGCCCAGACGATAGAGGATGACTGTTATTTTGTGTAAATCGCCAGAGCAAATCGGATTGCTGAGAAATCTCTGCAAAGTAGTTACTTGTGGTAGTGGGACACCACCACACGAGTAGATCGAGGTAAGAGCAAAAGATCGGACGTTGGAACCCTGTGGTCAAGAGTTGAAAAGCAAGGGGGGCCAGCAAGATAAACGAGCGTCTTGTCGAAATTCGCAAACTCGATCTGCTTTGTCCAGATCGTGAAGCACAAGAGCTCTTTTTTTTTTTTTCCGTCCCCAGAAAAAGAAAGAAACAGGATAGTACGTGGGATTATATTCAGTCAGTTGAAGCCCTATACCGAAAAAAAAAAACAAAAACCAATTGATTGTAGGTACATGCCATCTACCTAGTTAGCATCCCTACCTGGTCTGGCAGCGAGCCCACACCATGGGGTAGGGGCAAAGTTCGAAATACCTAAAGTTTTGTGAGGTACAAGGTACAGACAACTCGTGAGCAAAGATGTGAAACAGATTTAAAAAAGCCAGACCTTCTGTCACCATGTACTGTAACATTTGCACGTGGGCCTCTCTGCTTGTGCTCGCATCCCGATACAACTTGGTGAGAAAGCTTTGACAATCGCTTGTGGACCACGGCAATGACACGGCAGACCAGCCAGCGAGCTCTTCCAACGAAGTGATCTGAACGGGAAGGCCGGTCCCTGTCGATGGCTGCCAGGGAGGGAGGGGTGTGTGTATGTGCGTGTGCGTGTGCGTGTGTGTGCGTGTGCGTGTACGAGAGTGATGTTGCTTGTTATGTGCGCGATGGGACAGGGATCTTCTTGTGCGACAAGCTCATACTCCCTAGTCACAACCCGAAGAGTTCCACAAAGCCAACCAGCCCGTTCTCAAATTTGGCGTGGCGGTGTTCGACTGTGCTTTCTGTTGAAGCACGCGTGAAGCTTGAAACAGAAAGAAGGAGAAGGAAAAGAAGAGAATAGAATGGACGGATGGAAGAACGAGAGGACGAGACAGGTAGGGAGGGTGCTCAAGGGTTTGATGCTGCATATTGACTGTTGGTTGCATGTCCTGCCGATGGATGCCGAGGTTGAAGCCATCTGTTGACCTCCATCTGGCTACCGAGGAGCTGGAAGCGCATCGGCATCACTCGGAAGCCAATAGCGTGAAGATCCAATAATCTGAGTATCGCGATTCAAGACGCATGATGCAAGCTTCTAGAATGTGAAATGTGGCATGGCATCCATGTCCATGAAGGCTGCACGAGCTTGTCCCCTGCGAGGGTGATTTCGGACAAATCCGTCCGTCTGTTTGTCCTGGACCCTGAAGACAGCATACATGCAGAATGTGATTTCAAGACGAATAACGGCAACGCCTTGATAGGCCCTCCCCACAGACTGAAACAGTAGGGCAAATCTTCAAGCTAGGTTGACGCCATTTCGGTCGGAGAAAAGAGAGTGTGAGATTCCTGATAAAAACGTTGCAAGGATGTATCTAAGGCGCCGTCGGGGGGTGGCTGAGTCTGATCAGCTCTCAGGTAGTCAGCCCGAGCCTCCTAACGATATTGTTTAACAAGTATTTCTGGCATATAGACAGAGGCCTAATGCGCCTGGGCAGAGCAGTTTGTGTACTTGAGGCACAACGTCGTCTTTGGCCGGCAAGACTGCGAGGCTTCGGTACAAGTTGCGTAGCCGAAAAGCCTCCTTGAACGGGCTTCACGACGCTGTAATCTCTCGTCAATGCAGCCTTGCGGGCGTGGAAAGAGCCGAACCATACCATGTCCGCCACGCAAATCCCATCAACCTTCTCCACAGTCTTTCGCTTTCCGGGAATTTCGCTCCCCTCCCCCTAGTCACTCTAGGAACCGGCCGGCACACACCGCGCACGAGGCATGCGTCGCCCGTCCAAACTCGCAACTTCTGTGGAGAAGACCAGACAAGGCAAACAGCCTTCTCGTAAGTGCGTCTATTTGCGGTAGAAAATCTGTGGGGAGGCCGTTAGTGTACGTTTCTTTCCTAAATTTGGATCATCGGCTCGCGAGGACATACTTTTTTAAACTGAAAGTGCAGTTGCAATATTCCCTGCAGGATTCAACATTGTCCCGTTAGCCAAGGAAGTTCTCGGAAAAGAAAAAAAGGCGAAACGCTGTTTGCCTGCGAAGCCGTGTCCTACCTTCTCGAAAGAACTCCTGAATCCACGCTCTCGCTTGGAACTGTAGTCCCATTCCCGATCGACGATTCGAAAGGCAATGTCCTCATACGGCGGCCCGGCAATGAAACGGATGAGACAAGTATCTTCCTCTCCAGCTGCTGCGAAGGATTCTCCTCGCCTTCTTCCATGCTCACGGATGATTTTGAACGTCGGCGCCTTTGTTTTGTCAATAAGATCGGGGTAGAATATGTTGAATTTGTATCCGTGAACCACCTTGGGGGGTGGGTTATCGTAGTCATAGTGGGTTTGGTTGTATTTATTCCACTCGTATCCCATTTGAACCCTGTTGAAGTATCGAGGCTTTCGTGCCCTGTACTTGTCCGCCCACTTGGGCTTCGGAGCTGCAGGCACCTCTTCTTCCGCGGCAAAGACTTCTTCGTTCTCCGATATGCCTCTTGCAGCTTCACGATTGTACAAGGCATTCGTAACATTAGATGCGTCTTCACCTGTGTTGTTCGGAACCGGCATAAAGGGGGTTGTTCCAGTCTCAACTGTTTGCCCTCTGGCTGCGGTCGCTGAAAGAGCTTGGCCAGATGATGTAGTCGGTTCGCGAGCCTTCAACATCTCCTGGCGCTTTTTCAGGATCTCCCCATATATGCGGCCCAGGATCGCCTTGGACTTCCACACCAGAAGATGACGTAACAATTGTTCCCAGTAATCCGTGTCAATGTCCTCATCCGATCGCAATTTCGCCTTGATCTGTTTCTCCAACGTTTCTAACTGGTCGTACGTCTTGGGACTCAGAATCTTATCAATATCGCCCACAACGCTATTTACTACACGGCCATCCTGCATGTTGGCTTCGATCTTGGATTGCAGGTCAAGGCAAAGCGTCCGCAGAGCCTCCCAGTACTGGCGGTTTTGTTTCTGGGTTTCGAGGATATGATATGATGCGATGTCGGATTCTAGTTCCTTGAGCTGTGCCAGTTGCAGATGATTGACTATATCCATGGGGTGGAAAACTGGAATTTTGAGATCTCCCTCATCGTCGTCGAAGAGATCCCGCTCAGGATCGATATAGCGCAAGTTGAACGCCAGGCGGTCGATAGGTTTGGCTCGACCTTCACGAACCCGAATGCTTGCCTTTCTCTTCGACTGCTTCAAGACAAATTTATCCTCATCTGCCACAAACTTGCGCGACTGCTCTTCTTCGGTGAGATACGTTGACGCGCCATGAGCGGCTTTCGAACTCTTTGACCGTGATGGTTTCGATACCCTGTTCTTGGAATCAATCCTGGCCGAGGCAGGGTCTCGTTTACGCGGAGACCTCTGGCCCTCGATCATCGCGCGGCGGTCTGAGTTCATCGCGACAAAGACGTTTTCTATAAGATTTTACTTCGTTAAAAGTAGGGGTCGGGGGGCGAGAAGTTGGATGTATGGCAGAAGTATCAAGTTGGAAATTGAATCCCATGCTGCTCAAGTCGATAGTGTTGACGTCGAATGGTAAAGTGGGTCCAATAAAGGTCCCACTTTGCAAGGGCATTGTTGAGTGGGTGGGTCATGCAGTACATATGTAAGTCATTCCTTCCGAATCTATAGATCTTAAAATACACCAAAAAAAAAAACCCCATTTATACATTTTTTATTTCTTCTACCAAGCTAAGTATATATTTATCCTTGTGTGAATGTAGCTCTTGCAATCAACACAAAAGCTTTTTGCAAAAATAACCATAGTGGAAGCACGAGGTGAGAAACGTAAAAAGTAACTTGATGACGCAGGCCGATCATTTATGTTCTTGGGATCGCCAACAACTAAACTCGGACTGATTCGCAGGATCACGATGTGACATCCAAATTTCTGTCTCTTCGCTCTTACTCTCTTAACTCACTCCAAAATGTACACAAAAAGGGTATCATACAAATTGTCCATCATACATTGCCTAGACGCCAAAATGACCCCAGCCAACACAGCCCACAGTGCCCGTTTCTTGGTACGTGCTGGTTCAAGCATGCGGCTACTTACTGTATGATATCCATGCCGAGAATCCGACCGTCTCATTCCTCTCTCTCTCTACCATGCTATCTATCGACGGGTGGCAGGCCGCGGCCATAAGATAGCATTGCACAGCAGAATGGAAGAATCAAACAATGACGGGCGCAGTAAAGGATATCGCGAAGCAGTCCATCGTCTGCTCGATCCAGCACGCAAGACCTACTGTATATGTAAAGCAGTCAAGTTTTCACTCCAGTATGCGGAGAGGCTTCATTACTAATACCATCCAGGGTGAATTTGGGAGCTCCCTATTCCCAACCCCTTTATGCTTTGGCTCCAATCTTGCCAATTAAAGTCTTCTCCCAGCATATCTGCATCCTCACCAGATCCAACGTGTACTGGCGTAAACACATCAGACCAAAGGTATGCGGGTAGGTTGCCATCATTGGAGGCGTTTGTCTGCGACGTGTCAAGGACGTGTTCACTCATAGCATTCTGGTCGCCAACAGGATTTTGTGGTGTTATTTGGTGGGCAAGTGCCGGCGACTTCTCGGTCACGGCTCCATCGTTGAATTGATTGAGATGCCATAACGCGCCCATGGCGGGGTTTGGTTGCGCCATGATCCCGTCCATGTATTCCATAAGAGCGGGGGACATATTGACTTGGGGAGCAATGTTGCCACTTGGGTACTGCAAAGCGTCGCTCTCAATACGACTTGTCGAAGAATGATCCCAAGATGTTGTTGATCGAGGAGCAACAGAGGGTCCCAGAGCGGTCTCCTGAGGACGGATAAGAGACCACCATTTCTCCCTCATCAATTCCATCCTGTTTTCGGCGCCAGGGACAGGGCCAAAGCGTGCCTGTGCAGGATTCATGCGCTCTGCCAAATCGAGACGCCGAGCCTCGTCTTGGTTGCACCGAAGTCTTCTAATCTCCAATTCGCGGTGCTTACGTGCCTTGCTGAAAAGCTTACGCAGAGGTAAGAATATGGCAGCGTGATCGGCTCTCTTGGCGAGTTCAAGGGGGTCAATATCGGAGCCAGTTACGGCATCCCAGCCGCGTTCGACCAAGGCAGTCCATGGTCGTCTGCTAGTCTCAATTAGTGTATAGGCAATCGCGTGCCAGGTCGCATACGTTTTGAATAGCCAATTGTACTGTTTGCAACGAGGATCATTATTCATTCTATGGTTGACCTCGATGACCTCGATGGCAGCAACGTAGATGCGCTGTCGAATCTCGTCTGAAAGCTCAAAATCCGAACCGGGAAAAAGCACCGGTTGATAAATGACCAGGCACATCTTGGCCACAGTAATTCGCGTGATCATGGCTGCGACCCAGTATAGTGTATCTGTCTCATCGAGGACGTGTTGGAGGAATTTGTGCTCCACACGTTGGTACAAGTCAATGACCATGCGCTCTCTGTCTGCCATGCTGGAGTTTTCAGTGGAGGGGCATAGAGAAGACATCGCCGAGGCAGCCGAGAGAAATTTCCTGGCGAGAGCACAAATTTCGCATCTCACAATGGCCACTACGGAGTCAGATTTTCCTTCGCGAGGCACAGGAGCATGTGTGCTCTCCGGCCCAATATCAGAATCGTTGATATTAGTCGGTTTCAATGTATCATAGGAACTATCGCTGATGGTCATGTCGGTTCCCAACTCTTCGGCAGAGCGGAAATCCAGAGCCAAAATGGCCCACCATAGTCGTCGTCTCATTTCTGTTTCAAACGGAGATAGCTTCAGGTGAGTCCCATCACGGTGAAGCCCCATACCTTGAGCAATTCGGATAACCAGACCTGTCAAGGCCCAACAGAACCGACTGTCTTCGTGCCGTTTTACCACAACAAGGAAGAGGGTGAACGCCCGCAGCACGACGAGATCGGAAGAGTCGAGAAAGTTTGCTTTGGCCAGGGCCTGCTCCGCTGCGAAGCGGTACCGTGCCAAGAGGTCGTCTTTGGTCGCGCCAAATCTAATTTGTACCTAGATAGTGGCGATTATCAGAACCTGTCTACTGATGTACGACCCGTCCTCATGGCATGGGCCGCCGCCGCGGGATCGCAAAGGCGATCAGACGAGGCTTAAATACTTACATCGTGAGGTTCAAGAGACGTGATCGCGGCCAAGTAAATGGCGAATACTAGCGCCTTATTTCCAGGAGTGAGTGAATCACAATCTTGCCTCGCATCGCACATGATGGAATCAACGGACGGAACATGCATTATTTTGACAAGAGGCTCGACATTTTCTTGGTAAATCAACCATAAAAGGGCGGACTGGACAGGAAGGGGATGCAGCTTGCGAAGATCAACATCCGCAGACCGGTATCCCAAGATGAAAGCATGGTGGTCGCTGATATTGGTCATGGCCGTGGCTGGCGAGTCTTGGGGTGTTCCTTCGAAGTCGGATTCATCATCTTGGTCGGTCAGACGCTGTGTTTCCTCCCGAATCGCATCGAGCTAAGGGCCCCGACTGTCAGTCTCCATCCACAGTCAAATAGAGTAAAATCAATTGCGGGCTGTTCCTGCATACTTCGTCATTGAGCTCGGACCAAAATCCGCTGCTAACATAGCGACATGTACGCCGACCCTCGTCGGACACCATGCGGCCAAAGTTTGGTTTTGCCCTCACGCCGTCGCTGCTGCCCCCTACAGAGGAGCTTGTTCCTCTGGGACTGGTATCGGGCGCGGCAGAGTCGTCTACGTTGCCGGTAGAAGTGTGCCGCAGAAGCAGAATCTTGCCAGGGTAGGCGAGGTCCGGCGAATTCGCTGACGAAGGCAACTTTGCGTCAGGATGACCGCCAGCAGCGCCGGGAGCACCAGGCTCGTCGATCTGGCCGCTGAGCTCCTCCACAATGCCCTCGAGCTTCTTGAGTCGCTTGATGAGTTCCAGCTCTCTATGGCTCGATGTTTTTGGCGTTGCGCTGGAATCCTTGGGTCGGGGTTGGCGAGGTGCACGACCCGGGGCGGGGAAGGCGCATGGAATCTGTGCACGGCGGCAGTTCGAGCATGGCATTTGCTTGTCACAGCGAACCTTGCGGCGCCGACACGTCACACAGGATCGCGGGTTCAAGACCGGAGGCCCAGCCCCGCCTGAGGACATGATCGGGCTGGTGTAGGCCTCGGGGCCAGTGGTGGGATACACCGTGACATTGCCGAGCGTGGGATGTGACGACGCAGTGGCTGTGGCGTCGGTGTGCTGTGTATGCGTCGGCGTCGGCGTCGGCGTCGGCGTCTGCGAATTCGTATGCGCGTGGGCGTGGGCGTGGGCGTGGGCGTGGGCGTGAGCATGGACATGGGAGTGGACATGGGCGTGTGCATGTGTGGGCGACGATGGTGACGGCGACGGCATATTGGCGTTGTTAACACCGCCGCGATGATGACCGACTTGGATGGCCGATTTGGACGAGGGCAAAGGTGAAGGCGAGGGCGAAGGTGCTTCCATGTCTGTCGTCTAGACGGCCTGGCCTGGGTTTTGGCTGGCCGAGCTGCTGTGTAAGCGACATGAGCCTTGTAAGCAACGTAATCGCGCCGTTTCGTTCTAGACGTTTCTTGAAAAAGCTAGCGCAAAATGGGTCTTTAGGTCGGGCGCCGTCTAAACCGGTGACTGACTGACGCTCAAAACGGCCAAAATGGCCAAAATGGCGGTCGAGATGGATCATGGCGCACCCCCGGGTCGCTGGAGATTGATTTCAACTGGTTGGATTTGGTGTGGCGTCAGCGGCCGTCCGAGACGTCCAGATTGTGGTGTACCAGACAGAGGCCTTACGTTTGGATGATTTTGATTTTGATTTTTTTTTTTTTTTTTTTGGGAGGAAGTGGTCTTCGGGTGTTCTTTCAACCCATCGACCGGTAGTGGATGAACATACTGCAATCGAAAAGAAGAAAATTCCAGTCATGGACCAGTGGCTAGAATTCGGGGATTGGCCATCTGATAGCACATTCAAAAAGGCGCAAAAAGGACGTGATTATTCCTCTCGTGTGCGGTTGAAAAGGCAACGGCTTTGCAAGGACAAAAATGACCCCGACCCGGGGAAAAAAGAATTGCCAATCGAAGAATGGAACTATAGGAAAAGCCCGATGCGGGGGTCGAACCCGCAACCTTGAGATTTCGTGTACTCGTAAGAGTCTCACGCTCTACCGATTGAGCTAACCGGGCCAACTCACTGTTGGTGGTTGATGTCTGGGCTTTCTTATTTTAGTTTATATTCTTGATTGCTGTGGAAAACATCTTTTCCGCCCCGCACCAGGTTTACCACTTGCACTTACTCGCGCACAGTGACAACTTCACAGTCTCCCACCATTGCCGCGATTCAGGACGCTCCCTGCATGCGCACAATTTACAAGGATATACGTGGTGTTGTCGCAATGATGCATACCAATTGCTTGCTAATGCAAGTGGTTTAACATCAGTGTTTGGCTGCATAAGCGGTGATGGATCAAACAGACTATTTGCTCTTTGTCTCTCTTGGATGTGACCAAGCATTACTTGGAGCGTCCTGCAGATATGTTTTAAGTCGATTGACATATGTTGGCAACCAAGCTTTTTTTTTTTTTTTTTCCCTCAGGCTCATTGGTGCACGCGCGTAGCTTTTTTATGGAAACTCGGTCAGTGAAATGGTGGGCGTAGAGAGATCTGAAGCAAGCGATTTGATCCTACGGCTACCTCTTACACGAGGGTCTGTTTTCAGAAGCCAGAGCTCATGTATGCAAGATGGAACAAATCGCCATGGAAGCTCAGAGTTCTGGAAAGAGACGACGACGCTTGTGATAAGAGACGGTTCTGTGTACTGCTGACATCTGTTCTCTTTTCTCTGCGGGTATCGTCAGCACTTGGACGCCAGCATCCTGGTTGCTTCTCTTTCCCAGACTCCACGACTATAGGATAGAAGCTTTGCAATAATCATGGTTACGATGTGGCTGAACCATTTCGCCGAGGTTTTTCTTAACAAGACGGCCGAAATTATCATCAATCTGATGCAGAGAGGCATAATTGCCGATTCACGTCACAATGTCATCATATCATCATACTCGGCGCTCCCTACGATACAGGTCATGCATCTCACCTCCTGGTAGCAGCCGGCCCCCTCTCCTTCCCCCCTCCCTCCATTTCTTTTTTTTTTTTTTTTTCCT
>SRPV01000871.1:0-12999 GCA_018360135.1 Claviceps sorghi | reverse complement strand
TACCTTCCCTTTTTCCTTCTCTTATATATCTCTTTTTTTTAAGTTTTATTATAATAGTGTCTTAAAGTTAATAAGTAAGGAGTATAAGATATACTTAATACCTTTTTATTTTACTAACTATACTTATAGTAAACTAATACAAGGGATATCTTTATAATATCCTTTACTTTTTTAATTTATAACTTACTAACTTATAGTATTATTTATTATAAGCTCTTTATACCTTCTTTAAAAAATAATATAATTATACTAAAGATAGTAGTTTTTTATAATATTAATTATTATAGGCGCTTAAGAGGTATTTTAAGGCTGCCCCTTATTTATAATAATTATTACTATAAGAACCTTATAGTAATACTATTTCTTTATAATAATAATTACTATAGGTATATAAAAGGTACCTTTAAGCTACCCCTTACCTATAATAATTATTACTATAGGGACCTTAATAATAAATATATTTATTATTTTTTTAATATTATCTCTTAAGATTCTTAGTATAGTAATTATTATTATAAAAACCTTTTTTAATTATCCCCTTTCTCTTTTTATAAATAATACTACTATAGCTTTTTTAGCTTATATTAATAGTAACTTTATTCTTTTATAAAGTTCCTTTTTTTCTTTATTTATCTCTTTTTCTTTTTTATTTACCTTTACTTTTTCTTTATTTTCTTTCTCTTTTAATATATTAATAACCTTATTATTATTAGTTAGTCTTATTATATAAGGCTTTATAACTATACTTTAAAAGTCTATAAAGCTATTAAGTATTACTATAATATAAGTCTTATTATTTATAGCTAATAACTTATAGGGACTATACTAACTACCTTTTTTATACTTTATCTTTATATTAGATTATAATAGTAGCTTATAGGTTAGAAAAGTATTTAGCTTATTCCTTATATATAATATATTATAAAGTTGCTACTTTATAAGGTATTTATAGGCTTTATTAGTAGTTTTATAAAGAATTATAGCCCTTTAGGTTATTAAAAGGCTTAAGGCTAATTCTATTATTATTTATAAATATATTCTAAATATTAATAAGGTTAGTATAAAACTATTAAGTTTAGTAGAGTTATTAATAGCTTTAATAGCTATTTATAACCTTTAGCTTAGTATAAAAAGGTTACTAAACTTAGCCTTAATAATATTATATACCCTCCTTAATAAGGTATAATAGTATTTAACCTTCTCTATACTATTATAGGCTTTAATAGAGACTTTACTTATATTAATAGCTATTAACTATACTAAGTAGTAGAATTTTATAAAAGTAAATACCTTTTTAGTATTATAGATTATTTAGTTTAAAGGCCTAAAATATATATTAATTTAATATTCTTTTAGGGCATTTTAAATATTATATACCTTTTACTTCTTTAAATTAAGGAAATATATAGCTTAAAATAAGGTTATAATATTAATAATATATAGAATAGGTTTATTATTAATTTAAAAAATATTAATAATAACTTTATAGTTAAATTTATAGTTCTCTTTTAGTATAAATTTAAACCTATTAAAGGATTTACTATAAAATTAATATTAATAGTATTTATAGGTTAGTTTCTTAATAATTTCTATAGTTATATCTTTGCTAGCTTATTATAGTAATTAGTTTAATTATATAATAAAAGGGTAACTAAAATAGTAGTAAAGCTAATAGATTTTCTATTTTAAAAGGTTAAAAACCTTAGCTTTATTAGCTTATAAAGTCTATTAAGGATGTCTATATTTATAGATAATTAGGACTTTTATTAATCCTTAAATTAATATATTTTTAATATTATTAAGCTTTACTTTTATTCTATTTATATTTATAATATAATATAGAAATAGTATTAGTAAGCTAAGAATATAAAAATTAATAATGCTAAAGACTATTAATACTTAAAGGATCTCTAAGGATTTTACTAATTTTATACTAAAGTTAATAATATATTAATTTATAGCTTTAATCTTTAGGTAAGGTATTAACTTTATTAATACCTTTACTTAGTTAAGACTAATAGTTAAAATGCTTATAGCACTAATATTAAGTATAATTTCCTAAAACACTTTATTACTATATCTTTTTTTTAATATAAAGTACTAAGAGTTAAAGTTATTAGTATAGTTATAAGGGTTATTTTTTAATAAAGTATATTTAAAAGTGTTATTTTTAAGTATCTTTAAGAGTTAAAATCCTTTAAAAGTTAGGGTTTATAGTATATATATTAATAGCTTTAAAGCTAGCTTTATATTTATAATAAGGGTTATAGTAAAAAATTATATAAAGGTTAGCTTTAAAGGGTTTTATTACTTTTTTTTTATAATAAAGAAGGTATTAATAGCTTACTAAGCTAAGTGGTTTTCTTTATTATTTTCTTTTAGTTTTTTATTACTATATTCCTTTAAAATACCTTTAAAAGCTTATAAAAAGGTATTATAGCTACCTTTTATAAGTAGTATTTTATAGTTTTTACTTTTCTACTACTTTTTCTTTACCTTTTACTACTTATACTTAAAGTAGTTAGTTAATTAATAGCTTTATTTATTATAAATATAGTATTTATAAGGAAAATATAACTTTCCTTACTTTTATATAAAAAAATAGGATTTATTTACTTAGCTATAGCAATAGTTTATAAAGTAAGTCTTATTATAGTTATTTAAATTACCTATTTTTATAATTTATTACTATAGGTTTATAGTCTTATTAACCCTTAAGTATTTCTTAAGGTTTTTAAGCACTTCTTTAAAAGTTAATATATAAAGGAAAATTACTAATTTATAGTTAAAAATACTACTAATAGCTATAATTAGCTAATATTAAAGCTTTATATTAACTATATTTAGTAAAAAAAGGCTATAGTAGATTTTCTTAAGTTTAATAATAAAAAGCTTAAGGTATTATAACTTAGTTTTATTAAGGTTATTAATAATAATTTTATTAAAAGTAAGTTTATTTTATTTAATTTAATAGAATTACTAATTACTTTTTATTTTAAAGTAATTTTTTATATAAGTTATAAGCTTATAAAATAGTAAAAATCTACTTAAAAGTGTATTAAGATAAAAAGTAAGGGTATCTTTTATAAGTATTATTAAAAAAGCTTAAGGTTAAATCTTTTATAGAATATTATTCCTTATATATATATTAGTAAAGATATTAACCTTTAAGGTAATAAAGTTATATATTTTACTATTATATTTATCTTTCTTAATATATCTCTTAGTAAGATCTCTTAAAATTTAGTAAATTTACTTATTTATAAGGTTATTAAAAGTAAGTATTTATAAGTTTCTTTATAAGTCTTATCTCTTTTATTAGTTATTAAGGTATTAACTTTACTAGCTTTTAATAGATTTTAGCTATCCTTTAGGTTATTTAAAATAATATACTTAATTTTATAGTTTAAAAGGTTTTTAAAAGCTTTTTTATAGTAAAAAGAAAGCTAAAGGGACTTTTTTAGCTTATAAAGTGTAAAAAGGGAGCTTTTATATATATTATATAGCTATATAGGGTTCTTATATATTTTATAAGCTAATAAAAGGGTTTTATATACTTTACTCTTTTAAAGAGGGATTTTATATATTTTATATAAAGGAAAATAATAAGTTAAGGAACCTTTAGTTAATTTTCTTATTAGTAAGCTTTTTTAACTTAAAAAAGGACTTAGTAACCTTAGCTTATATACCTTTATTAAGTTTAACTCTTTAGTCTTAAAGAATATCTTTTAAAGCTTTTTAAATTAAAGTATTAATTTTTTTAAAGTTAAGGAATTTTTAGTTTTTAAAATTCTTTTAAAAGTTATAGATTATTTATCTAAGGCTTTAGTTTTTATTATAATATAGCTAAATATAGTATATAAATATATTATTAAGCTTAATAAAGGGAGTAGTATAAAGGTTAGCTAAGTTATTTTAAGTATACTTTTGATTAAGTAAAATTATATTATAAAAGCTTTTAATAATATTAAGTACTATATTAAGATATAAGTGTTTTAATCCTATTATTAAGCTAAAATTAAGGTTTTTTTAGTCTTACTCTTATAATATCTTTTAAAGAGAGTCTTTCTCTTATAGTTATATTATAGTATTATATTTATTAATTAGCTTAGTTAAAAAAAAAACTTAGTTTTTACTTTAAAAGCTAAAAAGTAAGAAATTAAGGGTTTTTATTATAATAAATAATAAAGATAGAGGTTTTTTTATATAATAATTAGTAGTAGTGTTTAAGTTTATAAAAGTTATTATTATAAAAAAGGTCCTTTTCTTTTATTA
This sequence comes from Claviceps sorghi, assembly GCA_018360135.1. NCBI lineage: Eukaryota > Fungi > Ascomycota > Sordariomycetes > Hypocreales > Clavicipitaceae > Claviceps > Claviceps sorghi. The sequence continues at coordinate 8,724 of SRPV01000871.1, read as the reverse complement.
ATAAAAAATAGTTATATAAATAGAACTTAATCTTAAAAAGTCTTTTAAAAAGTGTAAAAATTCCTTATTTATAGTATAATAATAGAACTTAACCTTATAAAAGGTCTTTTAGAAGCTATCTCTTTAAATAACCTTATAAATCTATAGTTTTATAACTATTAATTAGTATTAGTTTAGCTAATATTATATATAATAAAAAGGGGTAATAGAAAAGAGTTTAATTTAGCTTATTTTATAAAGGTTTTAAGCTAGCTTAAAAGGTTAAAAAAGGTAGAAAAAGTAGTGTTATTATTAGCTTACTTTTCCCCTTAAGTGTAGCCTTATATTTATAGAGATACACTTAATAGAAGCGCTGCTCTTACTCCTATTAATCTGCCTAAGCTCTGCTAAGGTTCTCCTATAAGGGGGTAATTCCAACAGTTAGTATATATAATTTTAAACTACTTATTAGGTTTATATTAATAAATATATATATTTCTTAAATAAGGTATATATTTTAATTAATAGGGGACTTCCCTTTATTCTTAAGTCTTTATTAATAGTAATATATAATAAGGTTAAATCCTTTTAGTACCTTTATAAGTTAGTAATATTTATAGGCACTTAATAAACACTATACTTAGGTATAGTTAGTATACTAATTACTTAAATTTTAAGGGGTTTAATATTACTTTTATAAAATCCTTATTACTTTATAAATTCTATATTAATAATATTTATATTAAAGTAAGTATTAAGATTTATATAAGTATAAATAATAATTTAGCCTTAAGTTATAATAAAAGTATAGAATTATTACTTAATAAAAAATTAAAACTTAATAAAAGTAAGGGTAGCTATTTTTATTAATTAATATTTTTTAAATAGCTTTAAAGATTCTTTATTAATTAATTATAGTTATAGTAAAGGTAATTTATATTATTATAATTATAATATTTCTATTAATTATAAACTTAGTTATAGTTTAACTTAATAGTAAAAGTTAAGAGTTTTAAAGGTATATATAATAGCTACTAATTTTATATAAATTAAGTTTATTAATAGTAAAGCTTTTTTATATACTTATTATTAGCTTTAATATTTACCTTATACTTATATTATAGTAGTATTATATCTTAAAATTACTAAGTAATTTAAATAACTTTCTTTTTTATTCTTTTTATAATTAATATATAAAAGTTAATATAATTTTAAAGTTTAAGTTATAACTTAATAAAAAATAAAAAAGCTTAAGCTTATTTACTTACTTTTTTTAAATATTTCTTTAAGAAATTAAGGTAAATACTAAAGTTAATAAAGCTTTAGCTATTTTATTATTTTATATTTTTTATTATAATTATAATTTAAGCTTTATAATTTATAGAATCTTTTAGTAAAGTTAAGGTTTACTTTTAAAACACTTTTTAGTTATTTTTAAGTTTTTTTTAATATTTTATTAGTTATTTATTAAGAAATTAGTTTTATTTTACTTAATAGTTTTAGTATATAATTAAGTATAAAAAGGATTTTTTAATAATTTTAGTAAAACTTATATTTTACTTTATTAAAAGTATAAATTAAGTTATTAATTTAAGTTTTATATTTTGAAGAATTAATAAAATATATTAAAGGGTTAATATTTTTAACTTAAACTTTACCTTTATTATTATTAAAAAAGTTATTAAAAAAGTATTATTTTTTAGCTTTTTTTTTATTAATTCTTTTTTAATAAAAAGTAATAAAGAGTTTTTACTTTTATTTTTATAGTTTTTTTAATTTTTTTAATTAAGTAATTTACTTTTTAATTACTTAGGATTTCTTTTATATTATAAATAAGGTTAAAGTAAACTTAATAGTAGTAAAGGTTTTTTTTTATAAGATTTTTATAAATTAGTTAAAGTTTATTAATATTTTAAAGAATATAAAGTTCTTTATAAATATAATAGCTAATTATTAAATAGTAAGTATTATATTATTTTTAAATAGCTAAAAAAAGCTTTAAAATTATTAAATAGTAAATTAATAGCTAAATAAAAGTAATATAGTATTTATTATATTAACTAAAGCTTACCTTCTTTAAGTCTTTTTATATATACCTTAGGGCTTTTATATATTAAATAGGTGACTAAGTGTAGGCGCCTAGGCGCCGTATGCTCTAGTCGCCTTATGAGGTGTAAAAGGGGACGATGGGCCGGATAACAAAGACTAGCAAAAAGGCCACAATAGGGCACCAAAAAAGAGTGTATTAGGATGGGTTATTCTTAGCTATAATGTTCTTCCCTAAAGCTAGCATTCTTTTATCTCTATTTTCCTTATAGTAAAGCCCCACTTTTCTAGGAGGGTTAATCCCTCCCTTAATAAGGTACCTAGGGGGGGGTTGTTATATTAACTATAATATAACTTAAAACTTAGTCTAGCTCCTCTAAATTCGTCTATAACATAGGTTCCCTATCTCCCTATAGTAATTTTAACTTTAGGTTTAGCCTTAGCAGTCTTTTTACAAACTGCTTTAAATTATCTATATAGACTTTTTAATCCTTTTCTATTCTTAATTATTATACCTTATATAACACTAAGAAGACTTAAGCTATAATAGTACTTAGCTTACCTTAGGTCTTATAAAATTTACCTTTAAGCTTATTTTCCTTATCTATCTTTTCCTATACTAAGCTCCTAATTTTAAAGGTTTAAGGTATATTTTCCTTATATATATATTCTATCTTTTAACTAGTAATAGAATCCCTTAATTTCTATTTAATATTCTATTGCTATAGATTTATTTCTTATAATAACTTAGAGTTAGCTTTTATATCCTAATCTATTACGTTCCTTAAACAGTTAGAAAACATATTAAACCTAAATATAGCTTTTATAAGCGTAGTCCCTAAACTTATTATTTACTAATTATTAAAAGCAACTATAATATTTAGTAAAGCTAAGTGTTACTCTTTTAAATTTGGACTTACTTAGTCTGCTACTTATTTTATTAATTAATTCTTTATAAGTTATATATTCTATTCCGCTAGCCTTATTAATAATAGGTATAATACTAAGCTAAACATTAATTTTATACTATATTTTTTTATTATTAACTAAAATTATAAGTTTTTAAAGTAAGAACTATTATTATAATAAATACTTAATAGCTAACTAAAGATTAAACTTTAATCCTAAACCTAAGTATTTGTTACTACCTTACCTATAGCCTCTATATAGGATCTTACTATAATAAACCTTATTATATAGTTTATAACTACTAAAATATATATATCCTTATTTTAAGCTTTTAGTAAAATTAAACCTAAATAGTTTATAGCTATTAAATTCTAAGGTTTTAATACTATAATGCTTTTTAGACTAGCTCTTATAATTCTTATACCTATAGTTTAATAGATAATATAGAAATAATAGTAATTTTTAATATTGCTTAACCTCTTTAGCTAAAAATATTAACCTCTTAACTTTTATAAAGTAATTATTATTCTAAAATAGCTAGCTTTATTATAAGATTCTTACAACTGCTTTAGAATATCTATATTAAGGATATAACTAGCTAGCAATTTATCCTATTCTATATAATATAACTAATTCTTAAAAATATAGTACTTTAAGGCTTTTCTTTTAATAAGCTTTTATTATTTAGTAGGTATACTTTAATATTTATAAATAAGTAAAGTTAGGATTTTGTTATACTACTTTAAAGATAGTTAATCTTTTAGGGCCTTTATTAATTCCTTAATTCTTAATAAAGTTAATACCTTACCCTTTAGTAGAACTAATTCCTTAATATCTTATCCCTATTTCTCTAAAGTAATATTTATTATTACTTTAATAGGCTTATCCTTAATTGCTAGGGAAACTAATATCTTTATCCTTTTATCTGCCTAATATAGGTTTAATTTTAACTAATTAAGCAACTTAAACATCCTATTTATAATATTTATAATTTTAGTTATATTTAGTTAATAAATATATTTTATATTTAACTCCTATAAAATATCTATTTATTAGGATACCTTCCTATAAACCTTTAACTAATTAGCTATAGAGTTAACAACTCCCTTATAATTAGTATACACCTTTAGTAAATATAAAGAGCTACCTACTAACTATTAAGATTCTTTAAGGCCTATTACTATAGCATATATCTCCTTCTTTAGCATTAAATATTAACGTTAAATATTGTTAAATTAGTGTAATATCTATATAATAATTCTAACCTTATTAAAATTAGAGTTGCTTATATTTATACCTATAGTTAAATTATCTATCTAAAATAAGACTCCTTTAGTCCCTATATTTAAGGCATTAGTTACTAGGTAAAACTAACTACCTAGGTAGGCCTTAAAAGTAGTATTCTTCTAAATATATTAATATATTTTTAATATTGCTTTTTAAGTCTTCTCTATTTATTTTAGCTTACTTTATATAGTTTCCTTTGTTTTTATAGAAACATTCCCTTATTTTATCTTTTATAAGATATTATTAAAGAAGGCCTTCTTAATAGTAATTACTAAATCTAACTATTTAGGAATAAATTTGCAAAGAAAGGGTGTTATATAAATAAAAGGCAAAATTTCTATCTATAATTAAGGCAGATATTCTGTAAATTTCTTTGTAATCTTTATAAATCTATCTTAATGCTTCTTAGTTAGCTTAATTATACTATCTTTAACTAAGAATTTAATGCAATTTACTTTAGCTATAAACAATATTATCTTCTTTAGGTTTAAGCTAATTAAAGCCTAGGTAATATATAGAAGGTATTGTTTCTATATAAACTAAAAATAGTTATCCTACGTTTCCAAACCCTAATTATAGTTATTAACATAAATAAAAAAGGAAGTATTAATATTATCTATATACCCTAATAATAACTCTAATTCTATGCCATTCTTAAATTAAAAATAACTAAATATTAGATTGCTAAATTAAGTATATATTAATAGCAACCCAGTTAAACCTTATACTATATTATTATAATAATATATACTATTTAGGCTAGTAAAAGCAGTGTAATATTAATAGGGGGGAAAAATACTAATGCTCTAAAATCTATTAGCTACGTTTATTTAGAATATAATTTTTAGCTTAGTATAAAAAATAAAATCTAAGTCTAACTCTATATTATAGTATAGGTACCTAGATTTAATAGTTTTACTATTAATATCTTAAAAATTATATATAACTTAATAATTTTCCCTATTCTTTAGCTTACTTAGCTTATTAGTAAATATTATAGGCGCTACCTATTCTATTCTACCTTAAGTAATTAGACTAATTACTTCTATTGCTAAAAACACCTTCTTTATAAAAGCCTTATATAAACTATTATACTAAAATTGCTTATATTAACTAGGTTTTGCTCCTTTAATTAAAGGTATATAATGCTATACTAAATCCATAGTTTTAATATCCTTAATATAAGAGATAAAACATTCCTAATATATATAACATAAACACTAGATTATTTAATATTGTATTTTGTTACCTACTTAATCTCCTTATTTAATACTAAACTCTTTAAACTATTAATCTACTATTTCCTAAGATTTAACTGTTAATAGTCTTAGTAAATCTATATTTTAATATCTAATAGGTTTTAGGTCTCCTATATATAGGGAATTATTATTTGCATTTATTACTATTAATACTAATCCTTCTTTTCTCTTATTATTATTATTATTATTATTAGATAAATTATATTTATCCCTATATCTATTATTTTATAAGCCTAATAACACTCTAAAAAGGTTTAATTTATTTACTTTATCCTCTAAGCTATTATTACTATTATATTCTCTATCCGCTTACTTTACTAATGCCTTATATTCCTTATTTAACTAGTTGCTATTTATATCTTAATAATTTAAATATACCTTAGCTATTATTAACAACCTTGCTTATTACTACTTAGCTATCTTTTTATTAACCTAGCTTTAAGATAACTTTTAACTATTACTTATTATAGAACCTTAAAAATAAGATATTATTAACTTATTATATCTTTATAAAGCAACTGCTGCCTAAGTAGGGTCCTAAAGGACTATTACTATCTCCTAATTCTCCCTCTTTTTATAGAACTCCCTCTCTTTATAAACATCCTTAAATATCTATTATAAGGATATTATAGGTATAAAACCTAGTAAAATCTATTTATTACGCACTACCTATAAACTGCTGCTAGGATTAAGGTTTATAGTAATTAGTTTTCTAAGTTCTCTATAGGTACCTTTTAGAGCGTTAAATTATCCCTATATATAGTATATTAATAAAGTCTATTATTTAGCTTTCTTAAGCTTAATTCTACTTCTACTAAAATCTAATAATTAGATTTAATAATCTTAATATTATAATAATTACCTATTAATAGACCTTAAGTAAGGGGTATTATTAAGGGTAGCAGATCTAAAAGCATATATAGCTAAGAATAAATTAGAATTAATTCTATTTTATTACTTAGTTTAGAGATAAGTAGCTTATTCTTAATATATTATTCTATAGCGTTTATTCTTCTTAACTAAACCTTACTTAATAGAATATCCTATTCTTTCTATATAAGTATAGTATAGAATTTAACTAATACTAATACTCCTCTAATAACAACTTAAAGGTATAAGTATAATATAATTTAATAAATTAAATCGTTTGCTATCCTAATTAATTAGGCTTTTAATAATTTAACTATTAGTAAGCAGTGCTTTCTTAGAAAGTCTTAGTTAATTAATTCTATAGTTAAGCTGCTATTTAATAACACTAACTTATATTAAACCCCTTTAATATAGGCAGTAATATAGCTAAGTGCTTAGGAGACTTAATAGTTACTTTTTATAGTATTCTTATAGATAACTACTAAATTTATAGATTTTAACTATACCTTTAATTAAGAATGCGTCTTTATTACTAGCTTTATTATTAAGGAAGTGTTTATATTTATATATCTACTTTTTAATTATAAGACTGCCTTTTAATATAGCTTAACTAAGTTAAATACTATAGCTTTTATAGTATCTAACTTAAGTCTCTACTAATATTATATTAAATATCCTAACTACTAATAAATAATAGGTGCAATTTAGAGTAACTATAACACACTAATTATAACTTAAGAATCTCTTAGATATTAGCTAAGTTTAAAGTGTAGTACTATATAGTTAATAGTTGCCTTAATATCCTTTAAAACTAACTTCTTAGGTTTCCCCTTATTTTTCTAACCTATACCTATAGGTAGCTTTATTAGATTAGTTATAATTATATTATCTTCCTAAGTAGTAACTTAATTAAGCAGTAATAATAGAAAATTAGTAGTTCCCTTTATCTAAGTAAGGTAAGGTCTTAATATAAGCTATAAATGCTAAAATTCCTTTAGTAAAATTTCTTTTAGAGTATTAAATAGCTAAGTTTAAGAATTCTCTATAGCTTTAATTTTTTAATATACTGCCTTATTTAGGATAGCTGCTAGCTTATAAGTGGGTTTAGTAATATAGTTACCTACTATAGCTTTCTCTTTTCCCTTAGTAGTACTATTCTAATCTATAGTTTTAATATTAATAGTAGTATTAGCTTTAGAGATATCCTTAACCTAAGGAGCCTTATATTCTTTAACGCTAGTAATAATAGTAAATATCTTAATTTTAAAAGGCTAAACTAGCTATCTTATCTATATATTTATAACCTTTTTAATATAATTAGAAACTAACGTTAATATAGCACCTATAGTAGTAGTAGCTATTATAGACTAGTTTAATACTATATCTTCTTCTATATTTCTAATAAAATTTGTTATATTCTTAGCATTTAATTCCTATTATTTATCCTATTTTATTTAAGTTAAATTCTATATCTACTAGTTCCTTTAACAATTAAAATCGTTACTTAAACCTCTCTATTAATAATTAAATGCTATATAGCCTTACTTACTATATATAAAACACTAAAAGAAATCTAGGTTAGATTTAGTATTCCTTATACTTTTATTAAGGTTTATATTATACGCTTAACTTTCTAATTTACCTTAGCCTTTTACTATATTATATTTAGATTTATTAGCCTATTTATAAGGCTTTAAGTTAGAACTAATATCTATCTTAGCGTAGAATGCCTTAAATTTGCAAATTAGTTTAGCTATTTAATTATCCTTTTTAGCTAGTTAGTTGTCCTTTTTTGCTAATTTCTTTATTATCTTAGCTTCTTATTTTTCTTATATATTTAAAAGGGCTTACTAAAAAGAATTACTTATTACTAAATCCTTACCTTTATTAAGAGGTTAGGAGATCTTCTTTATAGTAAAAGCTTAATAATCCTATAAAATTATCTTTAAATTAGATATAGTTAAATCCTTAGAAGCTATACCTTTATTCTACTTACCTAAGGTAAATAAATAATTAGATATTCTCTTTTATAAATAAGAGTTAGTTTAGCTATTTATTAGGTTTAAAACTGTTGGAATTGCCCCCTTACGGGAGAACCTCGGCAGAGCCTAGGCGGATTAATAGGAGCGAGAGCAGCGCTCCTATTAGGTGCATCCCTATAAATATAGGGCTGCACTTAGGGGGAAAAGTGGGCTAATAATACCACTACTTTTCCTGCCTTTTCTAACCTTTTAAGCTAGCTTAGAACCTTTATAAATAAGCTAAATTAGACCCTTTTTTATCACCCCTTTTTATTATATATAATATTAGCTAAACTAACACTAATTAGTAGTTATAAAACTATAGATTTATAAGGTTATTTAAAGAGATAGCT
>SRPV01000870.1:0-13001 GCA_018360135.1 Claviceps sorghi | reverse complement strand
GAAAAAAGAAAAAAGAAAAAAGAAAAAAGAAAAAAGAAAAAAGAAAAAAGAAAAAAGAAAAAAGAAAAAAGAAAAAAGAAAAAAGAAAAAAAAAGGACTCGTGAAAGCTCGTAATCATGTCATCATCGTCAGTTCAAAGACGTCCATATACGCAAACACTAGATACAAAGTCAAACAATAAAACAAAAAAAGGCAAAGAGCAAAAAAAAAAAAAAAAGAGAGAGACAAAAAGAAAAGAAAAGCTCATAATACCCAACCTTGTCCCCCAGGAACCCACGACACCAAGCTCCTCCACTCCGTCTTCAAAGCCCTCACAACCGCCCAACCCACCAAAATCCCCCGCTACGACAAAGCCCTCTTCTCCGGCCGCGGCGATCGTCTCCCGCACGAGGCATGGACCCCCGTCAACCAGCCCGGCGAGGACCCCGTCCGTGTCATCCTCTTCGAGGGCTGGTCCGTCGGCTTTCGGCCCCTGCGCGACGAAGACGTCGAGGCGAGGTGGAAGGCGTCCACCAGTCGGACACTCCGCCGACACCGCCTGGAGCATCTGCTCTTCGTCAACGACAAGCTGAGGGACTATGATGCCGTGACGGATCTGCTGGATGCCTTGATCCATGTTGATGCGGAGCATGTCGACTACGTGTACGCCTGGAGACAGGAGCAGGAGGAGTCGCTGCGCATTGCGAGGCGGGATCCTTCGGCCGGCATGACGCCCGAGCAAGTGGTTAGCTTTGTGGATGGCTACTTGCCCGCCTATGAGCTCTACACCGACGGCCTCAGGAAGGGCCTTTTCCAACACAGGCCGGGTCAGTGTCAGTTGCGGCTCATTGTGGGGAGAGATAGAAAGGTCAAGCAGGTAGTGCAGATTTGACTTGACCCCTTTCCTCTAGGCTATACTGTACAATGGCCGTCATTCGAAGTATAATGAAGCAAAAGCAACGTGGAAGTAGGCGTATCAGACCCCGAGAAAGCTCAAAGACGCTTCCGCCGCCCTTGAACACCATGCGGACAACCCTTTAACTCTTCGGAAGGGCCAAAGAAAAGAAAAGAAAGAAAGAAAGAAAGAAAGAAAGAAAAATGAAAACCCCCACATCGCCGGAAATAATTCACAATGCCCGTTTTTTTCCCTTCGTCATTGCTTCCCGCCAATATTGCAAATTCTATACGGGGACTCGAAACCCTGCATGGCATCCCCATCCAGCGTCGCTCAAACCTGGGGCCACCGACGAGCATAGTCAAAGATGCTTGTCTCCAACGACTCGCTGACCGTCTTGCTTCATTTTCATCAACTTCTTATCAATCGCATCAGTCCGTGAGCGGATAGCCTCTTCTCGCTCTGAGGCTTCCTTCTCGAAAGCTGCCACCATTTTCCGTTTATTGCGGCGAGCTTGTCGCAGGCGACTCATGATACCTGTAAATTGTTCAACAAACCAATCGCCTGCGTTCTCCCACTCTTCTATCGGCATGTGCGAGAAAAACTGGAGTTGCTCGCGTTCCCCTTGCTGCTGGAACTGCTCAAGTCTAGTGACCAACTTCGATGCAGCGGAATCATGCCCATTCAACATGCCCGCTAGTTGCGGAACGACATCGAACGGCTCCTCCTGAAGATCTTGGTATGTCATAGAGCTGAGGACTTTATCATCGTAGTCCAGACTTTGCCGCCTGCGTTTTTTGTCTTTTTGCTGCACGTTTCGAGCGAATTTGCTTGGCCTGTGAGTGTCATCTCGTGCGGAATTCATATGGGGCCCATGATGTTTCTTTGCCTTTCGCAACGCCATGTTTTCGCCAAAATTATCCAATGCACCAGAGTCATCGTCTGAGCCATGAACAAGGATAGACTCATTCACCTTTTCCAAGGCTAGGTCTCCCCATTTTTCTTCTTCTACTCCTTCTTCTTCTTCTTCTTCTTCCGCCCCTATGAATTTACCCCGAGGCTTCTCCTCTACCTGAATAGGCAACGCAGTAGTTAATGATGGTTGCGCACGGCTTACTCGAACCCCTCTCATCGGAAGTCTAGCTTGCGCTTGTAGGGGCAGTGCTGGGAGTGGATAAGCTGGAATTGGATGTTTGACTGGTTTGGGTTGATATCGAATATGGTTACTACTCGAATGGCTCTTGTGGTTGTAAAACCCATCATTCATATGAGACGGGTTATGGCGATAGGTTCCCGGTACCACTGAGAGTCGGCCATCGACCGCAACAGAGAACTGGTGCTTTTCCACTTCCAAGTGTGAGGGATGTCGGTGAGCAATGCTGTGAACTTGGTTCGGTTCAGGGCGCTCTTCCGCCTTGATCTCGGGACGTTGTACAACGTCCCGAACCTCTGGGTCGTTTGCGGGTGTCGTAAGGCCCGAGTTCATAAAGTTTTCTCCAAGCTGCGATCCTGAAAAAATGTCATGATGAGCTGTAGTGGGGCGACTTTGCTTTTCTAAAAGATGACGCTTTGGTGAGCCGTATCCGTGCTGATATGGCGACTCTGACCGGTGAATGTTCCTCAACGGAGTGTTGGCTCGGGGACTGCTGTTGTTTCTGGTGGCCGCGCCCGGGACTGGCAGTCTCGCGAATTCCGCGATTTCTTGTCGACTTGGCTGATATATGTCTGCCTTGGGAGTGGCCGAACGCTCGACCGAGTCGACTTGATAGGGCTTCTCAGAAGAGGCGTTATAGTTTGCGTTGCTATCAGATTTTCCTCTTGCGAACTCTAGGAGCCCTCTGCCCTTTGGTTTGGATACTTGCTGCATGCTGGGCCAGGCTGTTACGGCAAGGCGCGGGACGCCGGGACTGGGGTGCAGGATGCAGGAAGCAGGTGGTCCGTCGAGATTCGGTGTTTATGAGCTGAGAAGTAAGGCCTCAGGGAAATGCGGATGGGACAGCGTCAATTTTGGGCACCAGACCTCAACGCTTTGAGGAAAGAGCGTTGTTGCGTGCCTGCCAGGCTGACCGACAAAAGGCAGCGTAGTACCAGATCGCGTCGGGACGACGGAAGGAGAGATGGACGCGCGACTGGGGCGAGATAATATGAGTGATCATAGGAGCCTTGATTTATTCCGTGTCCGTGGATGTAGTTTTCAAAGACAACCTCAGGTGCTAATATTCCAACCACCTACTAGGCAGGTATGGTAGTTGAAGCCTGAACATGAAGCACTTACATGTGAACTCTCGTAGTAGGTACCTGAGTACCAAATGCAGGTAGACCTACCTACCTGCCTTAAGCAAGTCGCGCAATTCGAGCAGCGGCGGACCTTGTCGCGTCATCAGGTGACGTGACTTGTGTCTGTGGGGGCACATGCAATCTCAACCGGGCACGAGTATTTATCTAGTCCCCAGACTGGCCCGCAGAAAATGCATTCATGTATGGGCTGTGATGCCTTCATCGAGCGCATTCGACCATCGGTGACATAAATTGCGAAGCGCTCGCAAAATCAATCCCGGCAACCGTCAACTTCTCTCCTGGTCTCTGAACGATTTAATGCCAAACACGCTGTCAGAGGCCCAGAGCATCATGACCCACCAGGATCCAAGAAAGGTGGAGCGTCACGTGAGAGCTCGGGCTCCCCCCCATCCCCGAGAGACTCAACTGCCAACGTGGTGATATCGAGCGCACCCGCTGGACAGCCCAATTGGACACTCACGATCGACCCTCATCCGACGCAATCGTCCAAAATGAGCTACGGCAAGAAGGACGAGGATGCCGACCTGGGCTTGGTCAAGGTCGACCGCTCTCAAGTTTTCCAAGAAGGTATGATCAGGTCAGAGAGCAAATGGCAACCTCGAGACTGGCGGCTGGCGATGAGCTGCCAGCATTCCTCTCCTGTCACCGACGTTGGCTAATACCTTCTGGCAGCACGCATATTCAACGAAGGCACCATTCAACCACGACGATGCCGAATTCTTCTCACCAAGATTGCCCTTCTTCTCTACACGGGCGAGAAGTTCCCCACCAATGAAGCCACCACTCTCTTTTTCGGCATATCCAAGCTATTCCAAAACAAAGATGCCAGCCTCAGACAGATGGTCCATCTCATTATCAAGGAACTGGCCGATTCTGCAGAGGACATCATCATGGTTACCAGCACAATCATGAAGGATACTGGCGGCAGCAGTGATGCCATCTTCAGACCGAACGCCATTCGAGCGTTGTGTCGCATCATAGATGTTTGTGCCCCAGAGACCCTCAAGGAGCCGTCTAGACCTCTCACGCTACAATACTGACTCCATTGTGTCTCCGCAGGCTACGACCGTCCAATCGATCGAAAGAGTCATGAAGACAGCGATTGTGGACAAGAATCCATCAGTTTCTTCCGCGGCATTGGTTTCTTCGTACCATCTCCTGCCAATTGCCAAGGAAGTCGTCCGTCGCTGGCAAAGTGAGACACAAGAGGCTGCTGCCTCGAACAAGTCATCTGGCGGTTTCTCGCTGGGATTCTCTTCGTCCAGCGGACAGATGCCTATGAACAGCTCCACAATGAGTCAATATCACGCCATTGGACTTTTGTACCAGATGCGGATGCACGATCGAATGGCCCTCGTCAAATTGGTCCAGCAATTCAGTGCTGCTGGCGCTGTCAAGAACCCTGCCGCCACTGTCATGCTTGTCCGACTTGCCGCTCAGCTGGCCGAGGAAGACGCGTCGCTGCGAAAGCCCATGATGCAGCTTCTGGACGGCTGGCTGCGCCACAAGAGCGAGATGGTCAACTTTGAGGCTGCCAAGGCTATTTGCGATATGCGCGACGTTACCGACAACGAGGTTGCCCAGGCTGTTCACGTCTTGCAGTTGTTCCTGACCTCTCCCCGCGCCGTTACCAAGTTCGCCGCCCTTCGGATCCTTCATACATTTGCTTCCTTCAAGCCTGCTGCTGTCAGCGCCTGCAACCCCGATATCGAGCTTCTCATTTCCAACTCGAACCGATCGATTGCCACTTTCGCCATCACCACCCTTCTCAAGACGGGCAATGAGGCTAGTGTGGACAGACTGATGAAGCAGATCTCGGGTTTCATGTCGGAGATCACAGACGAGTTCAAGATTACCATTGTCGAGGCTATCCGAACTTTGTGCCTCAAGTTCCCCAGCAAGCAGGCCGGCATGCTTACCTTCCTCAGCGGCATTCTTAGGGACGAGGGCGGCTTCGAGTTCAAACGTGCTGTGGTAGAGAGCATGTTTGATTTGATCAAGTTTGTCCCCGACTCCAAGGATGAGGCCCTTGCCCACTTGTGCGAGTTCATTGAGGACTGCGAATTTACCAAGCTGGCCGTCCGCATCCTGCACCTGATTGGCTTGGAGGGCCCCAAGACGGCTCAGCCCACCAAGTACATTCGCTACATTTACAATCGAGTTGTGCTTGAAAATGCAATCGTTCGAGCGGCGGCCGTCACCGCATTGGCCAAGTTTGGCGTTGGCCAAAAAGACCCCGATGTCAAGGCCAGCGTCAAGGTTCTGCTCACCAGATGCTTGGACGACGTTGACGACGAGGTTCGTGATCGTGCGGCACTCAACCTGAAGCTCATGGGCGAGGAGGACGACGCCATGGCCGAGAACTTTGTCAAGAATGAGAGCATGTTTTCTCTTCCAGTTTTCGAGCATCAGCTCGTCATGTATGTCACGTCGGACGACCCGGCTGCCTTTAAAGATGCTTTTGATATTTCCAGCATTCCGATTGTCACTCGAGAGCAGGCCGATGCCGAAGACCGAAACAAGAAGCTTACAGCCGCAGCTCCTAGCCTCAAAGCGCCCAAGGTTGGCCCCGCCAAGGCTCCTGCCGGCGGCGCGGAGGCTGCGGCTTCTGCTTCAGCCCAGGCCCAGCGATATGCTGAGGAGCTGATGCAGATTCCGGAAATGAGAGAGTTTGGCAACGTTGTCAAGTCGTCGGCCGTAGTCGAACTCACTGAGGCCGAGACAGAGTACGTGGTGACGCTGGTGAAGCACATCTTCAAGGAGCACATTGTGCTGCAGTACGAGGTCAAGAACACGCTGCCGGATACGGTCCTAGAGGCCGTCTCCGTGGTCGCGAGCCCCACCGACGAAGACGAACTAGAGGAGGTCTTCATCATCCAGGCGGAAAAACTGGCCACGGACGAGCCAGGCAGGGTCTATGTGGCGTTCAAGAAGGTCAATGGCGAAGAGTCAATGCCCGTGACTACGTTCTCCAACATCCTGAAGTTCACCAGTAAGGAAATCGATCCATCCACTGGGGAGCCGGAGGAGTCTGGCTATGACGACGAGTATGAGGTTTCCGAGTTTGATCTCAGCGGCAGCGACTACCTTATTCCCACTTTTGCCAGCAATTTCAGCCATCTGTGGGAGCAGATTGGTGCTTCTGGAGAGGAGGCAGAGGAGACTCTGCAGCTGAGCAGCATGAAGAGCATTGCCGGTAAGTCGCATCCCATGCTACTGTTCAAACACACACACACACACACACAGGTCTCGCATTGCTTCACAAAAAAATTTTTTTTTTTTTTGGCATCCAAAAAGCTAACACGTCCGCGAAAAACAGACGCTACCGAGCAGTTGGCCAAGGCTCTCTCGTTGCAGCCATTGGAGGGTACTGATGTGCCTATCAACCCAAGCACCCACACGCTCAAGCTGCTGGGTAAGACGGTTCACGGAGGCAGGGTAGTGGCGAATGTAAGAATGGCATTTTCTTCCAAATCAGGGGTCACGACGAAAATCACAGTGCGGAGCGAGGAAGCAAACGTGGCTGCCCTGGTGATTGCGTCGGTGGCCTAAAAAAGCAAGGACGTTGGGCGTTTTTCTTTTCTTTTTCTTTTCTGTCTTTGTTTCTTTTTCTTTTATTGTTGAAAGGTCTTCTTCATGTGTTGTTAATGATTAGAGCCTATTTTCTGGAGAGAGAAAGAAAGGGGGTGGGTGAGACGGACTACAATCGACGTCATGTTTTCCCAAGTGGTTGAACTTTTTTTTAACTTTTTTTTTTCTTTTTTTTCTTTTTCTTTTTCTTTTTCTTTTTCTTTTTTTTTTGACGAAAGTCGTAGAGGATGCGAGTTGATGGCATTCCATTGTTTTGAATTGGGCGTTGTGTTCGTTTCTGCGTTATTTTCCCCTTTGGTGCACCGGATGACGGATGCCGAGATGCAAAGACGTCAGCAATCCATCAATGGATGGTGGGGAAAGAGTCCAGTCCGCAGTCGTCATTTTCGCACTCTCTCTGCTGGACAGATGCCGGGCAGTCGGGCATGTGGTTGCATTTGCATGCGGGCTGTTGGTGACGGGTGCACCGGGCACTGGACACTGGGCACTGTGTTCGGTGCTGGTGTTCCAGATGGCGGCCAGGCGGCATGTGCACGGCCTGCACCGCGGCAGCCGGGGGGCCCACATGCGTCAGATTGGCCAGGCCAGGCCAGTGGACTGGTCTGGCGTGCTGACATGTGGACCAGACTGGACGTCTCAGCGGTGCTGGGGGTGCTGGGGGTGCTGGGGCTGTTAGGGGCTGTTAGGGGTCTCGGGGTCCTCGGGGATCCGCCGACCAGCACACATGCATGCAGGCTGCGCGTCAGGGCGTCGGGTCCAGAAGGTCAGGGCCGGGCGTCTGGGCGTCTGGGCGTCTGGGCGTCTGGGCTGCCCTCAATGGCTGACCCAGCACCAGCAGCACATGAGGGGCCATCATCAGTTGGATCGATAGCGCCAGCGTGTCGTGTCCAGCGCCGTGTCCAGCGCCGTGTCCAGCGCCAACATGCCACCCGCAGCCAACATTGAGGTGCAGTCCAGTCTGGTCTGCATGTGGTGTGCTCGCCCCCAACTGCCCGGCATCAACGCCAACGCCGACTCTGCATACCAGACCCGTCTCTCCGTCGACTTCCGGCGCCGCCGCCCTCCCTCCCTCCGCCCCTCCGCCCCTCGTGCCCTTCTTCTCATCAGTCGCATCTCTCGCATCTCCTGCGCCCTTTGGCCCTGCTGGATGTTGGTTTGGTCCTGACCGTCAGTCCCGCCGTGGCTGCCTCTGCCCTTCACCACGCGTCCCCCTCGCTCAACGCCCGTCTTCTGCTTCTCCCGTCGGCCAGGGGCTCGCCTTCACCATGAATGCCATCCACGACAAGTGCCGCCCCAAGCATCAGGTCTTGGTGCTGAAATGCTATCCCAAGACCACAAAGGGCGCCGTCGATGTCGCTCCCAACAGCAGCGAGCTGAGCTACTTGCTCTTCTATGCTACGAGCCGTCGATCAAAGATCCAGAAGATTGGCTCATTCCTCGAAAAGAAGACGGCCAGCGACGTCTGGCGCATGCGCATCGGGTGAGTTTCCATCTGCCTTGCTGCCTGTCATTTGCCTTTCTTGGACTGCATCCCCCCCCCCCCCTCCTCCTTCTTCCGTGACCGTGCTGACCTGCCCCCTTTTTCTTTTCTTTTTCTTGCAATCAGGAATGTTCAGGTCACGCTGGCCATCTTGGCTGCTCTGGTCGAGAAATCACCCAAAGAGGCTGCCCTCATCGCCCCATGTGTCCTCAAGATCCTCGATCTGATCCTCCGATCCGACGACATCACCATGGTCGAGTCGTCGCTACCTACCTTCGAGGCCTTCTGCCAACATCATGACGCGTCATCCCTGTTTGGTGACGGCGCCTACCTGCAAAGCTACCAGTCCGTTGTCCAGTCCTACGCTCAGCTTGCTTCCACAAGGCATTTCCATGCAAAGGGTCCCGTCAGCAAGCCACTCCAGTTTCGGTGGAGAAATGCTGGTCTCGAGGCCATCAAGCATGTGGCCGGCTCCGACGCTCTTTCTTCCGTAGCGGGTCGCCAGATCGATGTTATCGTGCCCATGATTCTCGAAAATATCTGGACTGACGATGATGCATTCCTCGACACAATACTCGAAAAGGTGGAGCTCGACGGCAGGAAAGATGCTGAAAAGCTCGGACGTCGCCGGTCGAGTGTGAACACGGTCCGAACAACAGAACTCCCTGGCGATACCAATCCCGTCGCCTTGTCGGGCACGGCTTTGGATGTTGACAGATTGGCCGAGGAAGAGACCGGCGCGTTTGCAGTGCAGTGTCTGAAGCAGATCTTTGTTGTTCCTAATACGATCCAAATCTACGGTGCGACCGGCGCCCTGCTCAAGTTCGTGTCCAGCAGGGTGGCCGAGGGGGATATTGTCGTCGTCAGCGAGAAATCGTCTGGTCATGACTCTGGCTGGGCCATCAAAATTTTCGACACTGTCTCTCGATGGACGCCAGTGCAAGACCGGTACGTCATTTTCCTGGCCACTCTGGACGCCCTCAACAAGACGCCAATGCGAGAAGAAAACCTCCTGCAGCACATGACCTTGACTGCCATGATGCAATCCCTTCTTCGCTCCGATATCAACCTCATTGGCCTCAGTGTCATGGATGCTCTGCTCGGACTGGTCGGACAGATTAAGAAGCTCTTCCAGATGCGCAGGGGATCCAGCCACGAGGGCAGCCAGAGCGAAGACAGGGCTGACATGGAGCAACACGAGAACGGTTGCCGGCTTCAACGCGACGAACTGCTCGCGAGGCTTGAGGATTGCACGAGTGACCTAGCCAATCATGTATATTATGCCGATCAGGTCTCGGACATGATTGCCGCATTGTTCAGTCGTGTTCGACATAGTCGATCAGCGAGTGTCAGCACTTTGACCAACGGGGGCGACAAGGCAGAGGTTGGTACCGGCTCTGGACCTGGCCCCGGCCCTGGCGCCGACGGTGCCGCATTGCCGCCGGCTTTCGACGTGGCCGGAGGCCATCCTCTGCAGGAGACGTACTTTTCTCATTCCTCGGGCCGCCTGTCCGCGCTCAAGATTGTCAAGGCGATTCTGCTGCTGGCAAGTTCCAAGGCGGGCCACAATGGCAACTTGGATCTGAGCAGGACTCGGGTCCCCATGCAGGTCTGGGAAGGTACGCAGTGGCTTCTTCGTGATCCTGATGGGAATGTTCGTAAAGCCTACGTGGATGCCTTGTCGACTTGGTTGGACCGCGAGGTCAACTACAAGGACCTGAGAGCGAGCGATGAGACCGTCACTTCTCACCGCACGGCAAGAAATGGCCGCGACATTTCTGGCGGCGGCAGCAGCCGCAGAGCCGTCTCGGCCGCGTCAACCCGCGAGCGCCAGCCCCGAGTGCGTCGCTGTCAGTTCCTGCCGCTGCTCCATGTCGCCATCTACGACAGCGCTTTGGAGTTTGTGGACTATGACAATGACATCACACTGCTCCACAGCCTGCTCACCAAGCTCGTCCTCAAGCTGGGAGTCAACGCGGCCCGATTCGGCATTCCCATGGTGTACCGGCTGCAGGAAGACATACAGGAGCTGGAGCAACCCATCCACAAGGTGCGCATCGCCTCACTCACCCATGGCTATTTCTGGGCCCTGGCCGAGAAGTTCGACTTTGAGGGATCAATGGTTGGGCGTGCAGTCTACAAGGAGATTGTGCGCAGGAAGAACAAGGGATTCTGGGTGGAAGGTGTCCATGTTCCGGCCCCGGAGCCGGCTCAGATCGGGACGCCCGGCCAGCCGCGGCCTCACCCGAGCTGGGATCTGAGCTCTCTGGAGACGGAAGCGATCCTGCCGTTTGACGACAGGCCGTCGCTGGTCGAGTGCATTGCGACTAGCTATCAGGAGACCCATCTGTCGCCGCCGACAAGTCCTGCGCCGACGTCGCCGAACCGCAATCACAACGGACCGGTGCTTGGCACCACCAATGGCGCCGGACTCGAGGCGCGCGATGACGGGCGCACCGAGCTGCCCGCGCAGTTCAGGGAGCACATGCTTGCCGACTGGTCCCGAGAGTCTGTCTTGGCAGCCATCAGCGCGGCAGGCAAGGCCGAATCGTTGAACGGCTCCAAAGCCGGCACCACAGGCACCACACAAAACCGCCTCACCATTACCACTGCCGGCGGCGGCGGCGGCGGTAGTAGTGCGTTTTTCCCCGGAGTCAACGGCCACGGCCCATTTCCTTCATACCAAAGCCAACACAACGCGCGACCGCACACGTCGCAAACTCACGGCGAGAGATCCCTGGCCTCTGTGTTCAAGCCACGAAAGTCCAGTGTCGGCGGGAGAGTGTCGACTCCCGAATCGACGTCGAGCAGGGCGGGCGTCGCATCGGTAGAGCAGCTGAAGATGATGCTGTCCGGCACTGCATCCCCGCAGCCGGCCGGACGCACGGGCGCCGACGACGACGGCAGCGACGAGAGCCTGCTGAGCTGCGACTATAGCATATCGGACATGGGCCTCAGCAATGCAGCCGCGTCTCAGACCGACGGGCCTCCTACGACGACGGGCGAGCTGCTCGCCAGATCGGTGTCGGGCTCGGCAGCGCCGCAGCGAGGAACACAGAGCTCCAACCCGGGCGCGGTTGCGGGCTCGGGTGTGCGTGACGATGGCGGGCTGACGCAATCGCAGAGAGAGGAGAGCGACGAAGAGGTACCGCCGGTGCCACCGCTGCCCAACCTGACGTCGTTTCCGAGCAAGATGAGCATGCAGCCCCTCGAGCTGCCGCCCAACGGGAAGCGCAGTCTGAGCAGTCGCGGAGGAGACAGTCTACGCTCGCAGTCGATGCGGTTCGGCGAAGAAAGCAGCAGCAAAAGCATGAATCTGCAAGACCTCCTGAGGGCCATAGATAGTCGCTCGGGAGAAGGGAACCTAGGCAACATCAGCAAGCCGCCCTATTAAGCAGACGGCTCGGTCCTGATGTTGAACTGTTGGGGGTTTTTTTTTTTTTTGTCTTTTTTGTCTTTTTTAGGTTGTCTGCACATTATAAGCGTGCTTTCTTTCTTTTTCTGTTTTCTTTTTTTTCTTTTTTTTTTTTTTTTTTTTTTTTTTTTTTTTTTTTTTTTTTTTTTTTTTGTCTGTGTATTTGTTATTTATGTAGGAGGCAGTTGGGCTTGGCCATGGGCCGGATGGAAAAGGGAGGTTCGTGCGTCGTGTGCTTGGCATATCATCGGCATTGGCATTTTCCTTTGTTTTCGCATCTGGGTCTGACAAGATTGAGAAGGACATGCATTTGCATTGCGCTGCATTGCGTTGCCTCGGGGTTTGAGTAGGACGTGAATTCATTCTTATCCATCAGTCAGGAAGTGGGTCAACTGGCGTGGAGGCGGCACTGGTCAAGGTGCGTTCTCGGGTGCATGAGCTGGTGTTGACGGCGTCTCGTGAGATGGCGTCCGACTGATTCAAGTCGGCGAGGTCGGGTATGCCCAATGGGTTTGTTTGCGTGCCCTTGAAATGCTTTGGGTAGTGATTGCGGTGTACCTGCTTAGCATCAAGTTTTTGCTCCGTTTTGTTGATTTACCACGATGCCGCGTATAAAGTGAGGGATACACATTTACAACCGAAGCCGTGTACTTCCACAACAGTACATGACCAGGGCAGAGCGATCCATATGTTGAACAACGGCACCCAAAAAAAAAATTAAAAAAATTAAAAAAAAAAAAAAAAAAAAGTACCGAATAACGATGCATAAATTCTATAATAAAAAGGTCACGCTACGATACAGCGCAGTGGCCCAAGTATCGGGTGTAATCGTCCAAGGCAGCACGGCACCCGCCGCCGTTGGAATCCCTCGTCTCCTCCCGCCGTTCAAGACCACGCGGTCCTAGGAAGCATCAAGACGTGTGCGGCCGACCTGGACACCGAACTCAACCAGTCCTGCTGCGTTACTGATGGCCACGACGTGCACGTGTCGCACAGGCGAACCCGGGACCATCAGCACGCACTGCCTCCGTTGTTGGACTCGTCGACCGGCGTGCGTTGCGGGAAAAGGGAAAGGCGTCATGTCGCGTCACATGACGGGGATGCAGTCCCTGGGGCTGTTCAAAGTGCGTCTGGGTGGGATGGGCCCAGCTCTCGGACGGCCAGAGGCCCACCGTGGCACATGGTCCGGGAAGTGGGGCCCGCGGCGTCGCTCACAAGCCCTGGGCATCCAAGACGAGACACGCTGCGCTCGGTCGCTGGGTCTTTTTTCTTTTCTTGCCTTTTTTTTTTTTTCTTATTTTTTTCTTGCCTTTTTTTTTCTTGGTTTTTTTTTTTTTTTTTTT
>SRPV01000087.1:0-42402 GCA_018360135.1 Claviceps sorghi | reverse complement strand
TTAAAGTTAACTTATTATAGCTATTAATAGTATTCTTAAATATAAATTAATACTTTTTATCTATATATTAATCTTTAAAAAAGTGCTTAAAAACCTGAAGAAATACTTAAAAGTTAATAAAACTATTAGCTTATAGTAATAAATTATAGAAATAAGTAATTTAAGTAACTATAATAAGGCTTACTTTAAAAACTACTATTATAGCTAAGTAAATAAGTTTTATTTTTTTATATAAAAGTAAGGAAAGTTATATTTTCTTCATAAATACTTTATTTATAGTAAATAAAGCTATTAATTAACTAACTACCTTAAGTATAAGTAGTAAAAGGTAAAGGAGAAGTAGTAAAAGAGTAAGAACTATAAAATACTATTTATAAAAGGTAGCTATAATACTTTTTTATAAGCTTTTAAAAGTATTTTAAAGGAATATAATAATAAAAAACTAAAAAAAGATAATAAAAAAGACTATTTAGCTTAATAAGCTATTAATACCTTCTTTACTATAAAAAAAAAGTAATAAAACCCTTTAAAATTAACCTTTATATAATTTTTTACTATAACCCTTATTATAAATATAAAGCTAGCTTTAAAGCTACTAATATATATATTATAAACCTTAACTTTTAAAGAATTTTAACTTTTAAAGATACTTAAGAATAATACTTTTAAATATACCTTATTAAAAGATAACCCCTATAACTATATAAATAACTTTAACTTTTAGTACTTTATATTAAAAAAAAGATATAATAATAAGGTATTTTAAGGAATTATACTTAATATTAACACTATAAGTATTTTAACTATTAAACTTAACTAAGTAAAGGTATTAATAAAGTTAATACCTTACTTAAAAATTAAAGCTATAAATTAATATACTATTAACTTTAGTATAAAATTAATAAAATCCTTAGGTATCCTTTAAGTGTTAATAGTCTTTAGCACTATTAATTTTTATATTCTTAGCTTACTAATACTATTTCTATATTATATTATAAATATAAATAAGATAAAAGTAAAGCTTAATAATATTAAAAATATATTAATTTAAGGATTAATAGAAGTCTTAATTATTTATAAATAAGGATATTTTTAGTAGACTTTATAAGCTAATAAAGCTAAGGTTTTTTACTTTTTAAAATAGGAAATCTATTAGCTTTACTACTATTTTAATTACTTTTTTATTATATAACTAAGCTAATTACTATAATAAGCTAGTAAAAATATAACTATAGAAATTATTAAAAAACTAACCTATAAATGCTATTAATATTAACTTTATAGTAAATCCCTTAATAGATTTAAATTTATATTAAAAGAGAACTATAAATTTAATTATAAAGTTATTATTAATATTCTTTAAATTAATAATAAACCTATCTTATATATTATTAATACTATAACTTTATTTTAAGCTATATATTTCCTTAATTTAAAAAAGCAAAAAGTATATAACATTTAAAATGCCTTAAAAAAATATTAAATTAATATATATCTTAGGCCTTTAAACTAAATAATTTATAATACTAAAAAAGCATTTACTTTTATAGAATTTTACTATTTAGTATAGTTAATAGCTATTAATATAAGTAAGGTCCCTATTAAAGCCTATAATAGTGTAAGAAAGGTTAAATACTATTATACTTTATTAAAAAGGGTATATAATATTATTAAGGCTAAGTTTAGTAACCTTTTTATACTAAGCTAAAGGTTATAAATAGCTATTAAAGCTATTAATAACTTTATTAAACTTAATAGTCTTATACTAACCCTATTAGTATTTAGAATATATTTATAAATAATAATAAAATTAGCCTTAAGCCTTTTAATAACCTAAAGGGCTATAATTCTTTATAAGGCTATTAATAAAGCTTATAAATACCTTATAAAGTAGTAACTTTATAATATATTATATATAAGAAATAGGCTAAATACTTTTCTAACTTATAAGCTACTATTATAATTTAATATAAGAGTATAGTATAAAAAAGGTAGTTAGTATAGTCTTTATAAGTTATTAGCTATAAATAATAAAACTTATATTATAGTAATACTTAATAGCTTTATAAACTTTTAAAGTATAGTTATAAAGCCTTATATAATAAAACTAATTAATAATAATAAAGTTATTAATATATTAAAAAAAAAGAATAAAAAAAAGGTAAAGGTAAATAAAAAAAGAAAAAAGTAAATAAAAAAAAGAAGAAACTTTATAAAAAAATAAAGTTACCTTTAATATAAGCTAAAGGGACTATAATAGTACTATTTATAAAAAGGGAAAAGGAATAACTAAGAAAGGTCCCTATAGTAATAATTACTATACTAAGGATCTTAAGAGATAATATTAAGAAAATAATAAATATATTTATTACTAAGGTCTTTATAATAATAATTACTATAGATAAAAGGCAGCCTAAAGATACCTTTTATATACTTATAGTAATTACTATTATAAAAAAATAATATTACTATAAGGTCCTTATAGTAATAATTATTATAAATAAAGAGTAGCTTTAAAATACCTCTTAAGCGCCTATAGTAATTAATATTATAAAGGATTACTATCTTTAGTATAATTATATTATTTTCTAAAGGAGATATAAAAGGCTTATAATAAATAATACTATAGATTAGTAAGTTATAAACTAAAAAGGTAAGGGATATTATAAAGATATCCCTTATATTAATTTACTATAGGTATAATTAATAAAATAAGAAAGTATTAAGTATATTTTATACTTTTTACTTATTAACTTTAAGATTATTATTATTATTAAATTACACTAGATAGCTTTAGGAGCTATTTTCTAGTACCTTAGCTTATTTAGTTATATAGGAAAAACCCTAGAGTAGGGAGGAAAACCTATATACTACTATATATTTGTTTATTATTAAGGCTTTATAGTAAGGCCTTAGCAGTTTTAATATATAAAATATAGTATACTACTAGCTAAGTTAGTAGCTATAGTTACTAAAAGGGCTAAGAAAATAATAATATAGTAGGTATATATAATTTATATATTAGAGATATATAGTTTAAATATATATTAAGGATATTTAGGTATAGTTTAGTCTAAAGCTAGTAAGAGTCTATATTAATTACTTATTTAATACTTTTAGGATATATTATATAGTAGTTTTATATTAAGTTATTTATTATTAAACTTACTTAATTAGGAATATAGTTACTAATCTAAAGTATAGTTACTAATTTAATATAAATAGCTTAAGGGTTTAAGCTAGGTTTAAAATAGAAGTTTATTAGTGCTACTATACTTTTATATTTCTACCTTTTAATTTCCTAATTAGGATTAGCTTATTAGTAAGTAATTTAAAAGGTTAGGTTTTTTTTTATAAGTAAGGCCCTTTCCTTTAGGTTTAAGAACCTTTCTTTTCTTTTCTTTTTTATAGTAAAAGCTTAAATTAGTAAGTGCCCTTCCCTTTTCCCTTTAGTTTTTAATATAAGCTTAGTTTAAGTTTTTAGTTTTACTAATAATTTTAAAAAAAAACTATATTTTAATAAACTAATTATAGCTTAGTAAGTTATTTTAAAGTTTAGCTTAGTTTTAATACTAACTCTCTTAAAGCCTTTAGTAGTAATAGCTCTATAATTCTTATATTATATAGATAAAAAATCTAAGAAAAAGTTACTATAATTAGAAAGGTAAGTTCTCTCCTAAGCTCTCTTTAGGTTTATTATAGCTACTAATTATTTAAATACTAATAGTTTTTATTTTAAATATTATATAGTAGGGTATAATTATAATAAGGTAAGTTATTTTAGTTTACTTTAGGTTTAATATAATCCTTAATTAAAGCAGCCTTTACTTATTTATACCTTTTATTAAGTAAAGATATAAGCCCTTCTTAATTTTTAAGTAACTTATAATAATAAGAATAAGAATAATTTAAAGTTCTTATTTAATATAAGTTTAGTTTAGTTTTATATTTATTCTTACTTAGCTAATATATTATAGTTTAAAGTATATTAAAAGGTTTAAGAGACTACTTAGCACTTAGTTAATACTAAGCTAAGTATAAGTTAAACCTTTACTACTATTAAGGTAGTTTTTAAGGGCTTTAAATAAAATATACTAAGCTATATAAAATATTTAGCTATAGCTATAAAGTAGATTAACGCTTTATTAGTAATAGTAGCTATAGTAGCTATAAAAAGGAACCTTATTAAGAATAGTAAGAAAAGAGAGAAGGGAATAAAAAATAAAGGTAGAATAAGTAAAGAAAAGGGAGGTTTAAAAGAAGGGAAAGAGGGGGTATTTTAAAGCTATAATAGGACTTAAAGGCGCTCTTAAGGCTGCTCTTAAGGCATTTAAAGTGTTTTTAATAGTTATTTTTCTCTTTACTTTATAATTTTTATAGATAAATAAATTAAGCAGCTATAGCTTAATATTAATATAACTCCCTTTTACTACCTTTTTATATTTATTTATAATTATTAGTCTTTATATAATAAGTTATATAAGCTTTATCCTATTTACACCCCCCTTATCTCCTTATTAGTTCTACCTTAAGCTTTATCCTTTTTTATATAATTAGCCTTTTATCTTTTATAAAGTATAAAGGCTAAGTAATATTAAGGGAGTTAGTTAATATTAAGTATTTATTAGGTAAAATATCTTACTAACTTAGGTAAGTTAAGAGCTATATAAATATCCCTTTAGTCTTATATTAGTTTTATATTAGTGCTTATTAGTTAAAGGTAGTTATATTTTAGATACTATATAATTAAATATTAATAATTTTCTTTTTTACCTTAGTAATAGTATATTAGTAATTTTACCTTAGGAATATAGTAGTTATAAAGGAAATAATTAAAGCTAATCTTTTTTATATATATTTAAATAAGAGCTACTAATTTAAACTTAATAAGGTAATAGTAAAGATAAATAATTTTTGCTTTAAAATAAAAGTTAAGGTTTTATTTAACTATATATTAGTTTTAGTATAAATTATAAGTAAAGGCCTTAGTTTTATTCTTATACTACCTATCTTTCTATTCTTTTTTTAGTTCTTAGCTTAAGCTTAAAGCTTTAAGGTTAAAAATAAAGTAGTTTAAAAATAGCTTATAATCTATAATTTATATTTACCTTTAATAGGTTACTTAATAGTAAAGGTATATTACTATTATAGCGTATATAGTATAGATCCTTATTATTATATTATTTAACTTAATATATTTATAGTATTATTAAACTTAATAATTAAAGTAAAGGTTAAGAGGTAATACTATTATTTTAGTCTTAAGTAGGGTTTATAATATTACTTTATAAGTGCTTAATACTACCTTAAGGCACTTAGTTTATTTTATAATAAATACTTTTATAATTCCCTTAGCTATACTACCTTATTTAATAAGGGTATAGTATACGCTTATACTATATATAATAAGGCTTTATATAACCTATATATATAGAAGTCTTAATTTCTATAGTAAGCACTTCTATATAAATACTATAAGTATAGTAAGAGCTAGCTATTAGTATATAAGCTTTTTTATAAGTTACTTTTAATATACCTTTTACTATAGCTTATAATATATTTAAACCCTTAGAAAGTATATAGCTTATATTAGCTAAATTATAGTATTTTTAAGTTAAACCTATATTATATTTAGTTATCTTTTTTTAGTAAAGTAAATAAGTTTATTTTTTTAAAGGTAAAATTAAAAGCTAAATTTCTAAGACTATTCTTAATAAACCTTTTAAGTAGTTTTAAGGCATTTCTATATCTCTTTTATTATATATTTATATACTAAGATATTTATATTATTTAAGAATTTAAGTATTAAAGTAAAGTAAATTATTTTAAGTTTTTTATATAAAGGTATAATATATAATAGAAATAGTATTAGGAATATAAAGGATTCTTATAAAACCTTTATAAGTATAGATTAAGTAGTAGCTATTTTTCCTTTAAATATTAAGTAGGCTTTTTATTTATTAGTAAAAGCTTAGGCTTACTATACTATTTATATAAGTAATTTAGTAGTAAGTATTATATATATTAGTTATTTATAGTAAACTATATTAAAAGCTATAAAAATATTTAGTTAAAGAAGTAATATAGTTCTGCTATAATACTATATTATTTTTATAGCTTTTATTAAAATACTAAGGGCTACTTTAGTAGATTAGTTTACTCTATTACTTATTTAAAGATTAAAGAGGGCGCCTCCCTTTTTAAATATATAGGTAATTTATATTATTACTACTACTTTAAGGATTTTACCTATTATATTTAAAAGAGAAATAGGTTACTATACTTTTATATATTATATCTTTAAGGGTATTTTTCTAAGCTTATATAAAATAACTACCTTAGCTTTTTAAAATAGTTTTAGATAGTATTTAGCTTAATAGTATATATTAAAGAGAGTAGCTAATATATAGGCTAGTAGTTTACTATATACCTTTAAAAACCTTACTAAAAGCTTATTAAGTTTAAGTATTTTTTAATTTAAAAGCTATTTAAGAATATTATAAATCTTATTTATTATAAATTTATTCTTATTAAGGAATGCTATAAAATTAAGGTAAATACTAAGGTTATTTAAAAGGTTATTTATTCTTACTATAAATATTAGGAAAAACTAATTAAAAAAAGCTTTAGCTTTACCTTAGTAGGTATATTATAGTATTTAAAATTACCTATACCTTAGTATAAAGGTAGAACCTATTAGGTTTCTAATAAAAGTCTACTTCTTAGTTTAGCCTATTATTTAAGCTTTTAAAAGCTCTTTTTACTTACTATTACCTTTATTACTACCTTTTACTAAAAGCTATATTACTTATTATATATAATATAGTCTTAGTATACTACTATCTTAAATATAGCCTTTTAATTTACTAAAGTATATTAGTAGTACTATTATCTTTAAGCTTTATAAGTATTTTAAACTACCTTTTTTATCTTAAGGTTTTACTATAGTTATATATAAAGATTAATATAAGGCCTTTTTAGTATTATAATTATAGTAATAATATTAAGTTCTACTATAAGCTATTTAGTAAATATATTTATATAGCTTATATATACTAAGGAGAAGAGAAAATTATTAAAGTAAAGCTAATATACTATCTTAATAAATATAAGGTTTTTATTTATATAGTGCTATTTAAATTAGTATTTTATAGGTAAGAGATTAGTATCTTTAGTATTAATATAAATAAGCTATAGTATATAGTTAAAACTAATAAGGTTATACCCTTTTAAAAACTATAATACTATATTTATAAATACCTATATATAGTTAATAGTGCTATCTCTTTTACCTTAAGTTTTTTATATTATTTCCCTTTAAAATATAATAAGTCTAAGCTACTATTACTTTATAACTATAAATAGTGTTTTACTTTTTAATAATATATATTTATAGTAGTTTTATAATAAATAGTATTAATTAAAGTCTCTAATAAAAACATTATAAGGCTATATAAGCTTCTTTAAGAGTATATAAAGAAGGGATATTTAGTTTTATTTATAGTTAAAGGAGTAAATTAAATATATATTAGTGTTTTATAGTGTAATTATATACTAATTAGTACTTACCTATATTATTTATAACTTAGGACTATAGTAGTAGTAAATATATATAGCTATATAGTTACTTTAAGCTACTAGCTAATAAAGTCTAAGACTTAAATTAAAGAATAGTTTACTACTTTTATTAAGTTTTTAAAGTATAACTATATTAGTTTTAAGCTAAGCTTTAAAAGCTATATAAACTAAGTAGGTTTTCTTTTATATATTTTAGTATATAATATATATAGTTATATTTATTAATTAAAGAGGGTGTTAGTTTTTATTAATAGTGCCTTTACTATAAAACTACTATAGTTTTATAAAAAAGCTTTAATAGCTTTTTTTAAATAAGGGAAGGGTAGTATAGTAATAGAGTCCCTATTAATTATTATTAAGCAGCTACTTTATAAGTAGCTAATATATTTTTATAGTAATACCTTATAAAAAAGTATAAAGCTAGCTAATCTTTTTTTATCTTTTATTACTTTAGTTTATCCCTTAGTTTTTAGTTTAGCTAAGGTAGTAAAGGTATTAAGCTAATTTAGGTATATAATATAAGCCTTAGCCTATTGCTTATTAGCAGTTCTATAGCTCTTTAACTATATTAAGTAAGGACTTAAGTAATTTATATAGCATTCTTATACTACTTCTATAAAGGCTAAGTAGTTATTTTTATTATTATATTAAGTAGCTATATAGTAGCTATAGTATAAGGCTAATATATAGTATACTACTATATAGCTATATTTAAAATATTAGTAGTATTAATAGGGGTAAAAGGCTTTATTATAAGGTTTAGCTTTAAATATTTCTGCTTTATATATAATTTTGCTATAATATAGTCTATTAGCTATATTAATATTATTAACGCCTATAATTAAGGGCGTTTATATAAAGGTTTTATATAATTTCTATACTACTACCCTTATAATTATATATCTATTAGCATTAGCTAAGTTGCTTATAATAGTTTCCTTTATAATATTTTAAGTGTAGTAAATAAGGAAGCCTTTAATAATAATACTAAACACTTAATAGTTTAGTATTACCTTTAGCCTAAATATAGTTTAAACCTAAGTAGTATCTTTTATATAAGCCTTAGCTATTTCCTTAAAGATAACTATTATATCTTTACTATAAAAGTAGTATACTACTATTATAGCATCCTTACTTATAGCTTTATTAATAGTATTAATAATCTTTTTTAAGCTATAGCTTTTAGCTATATTACTAATACTTTATCCTTTTATAATAGTTTTATAGTAAATATATAAAGGGATTACTATAAAAGCAAAGGGTTAAGCTACTATAATAAAAAGGTAGGTAAGTAAGCTACTAGCTATAACTCTTACCTATAATATTTCTATTATAGTTTTAGGTTAAAGTGTCTTTTTAACTACCTTTTTAACTATTACTTTAAGGGTAAAGATTATTACTAAATCCCTAAGCGCTAGGTAGGAGTAAGTTATAGCCTCTTATTAAGCTTATATAGTCTTTATATTAATAATATATAAGATAATATTCTAGAGCTCTTTTAGCAAAAAAGATAGCATTAATTTAGTAATTTTATTATATTTTAGTTATAGGTATATTAGTATTTAGTCCTATATTATATTAAGCTTAGGATTAACTTAGTTACTAAATATAATTCTATCTAAATTAGTAAGGGGGTTATAGTAATTCTAAGAGAGGCTATAATTCTTATTATTTATAATAATATTTATTATATTACCTACTACTTTTACGCTTTAAGCTTAATATACTATTAGAAAGGGGGGTAAATAGGTAAGGTAAATCTTTTTATTAACTTTTTAAGCGGATTAGAGTCAATTCTATAGCGCTATTGCGGTGCAGGCGAATTCGCAAAAAGTGCTTTTTTTGCAAGGTTTTTTTTATTATATATAATATTAGCTAAACTAATACTAATTAGTAGTTATAAAACTATAAATTTATAAGGTTATTTAAAGAGATAGCTTTTAAAAGACCTTTTATAAGGTTAAGTTTTACTACTATACTATAAGTAAGGAATTTTTATACTTTTTAAAAAACCTTTTAAGGTTAGGTTTTACTTATATAACTATTTTTTATTAATAAAAAAAAAGACTCTTTTTATAATAATAACTTTTATAAACTTAAATACTACTATTAATTATTATATAAAAAAACCTTTATTTTTATTATTTATTATAATAAAAACCTTTAATTTTCTACTTCTTAGCCTTTAAAGTAAAAACTAAGCTTTTCCCTTTACTAAGCTAATTAATAAATATAATACTATAATATAACTATAAGAGAAAGACTCTCTTTAAAGGATATTATAAGAGTAAGACTAAAAAAACCTTAATTTTAGCTTAATAATAGGATTAAAATACCTATATTTTAATATAGTACTTAATATTATTAAAAGCTTTTATAATATAATTTTACTTAACTAAAAGTATATTTAAAATAACCTAACTAACCTTTATATTACTTTTTTTATTAAGCTTAATAATATATTTATATATTATATTTAGCTATACTATAATAAAAACTAAAGCCTTAAGTAAACAATCTATAACTTTTAAAAGGATTTTAAAAACTAAAAATTCCTTAACTTTAAAAGAATTAATACTTTAATTTAAAAAGCTTTAAGAGATATTTTTTAAGACTAAGAAGTTAAACTTAATAAAGGTATATAAGCTAAGGTTATTAAGTTTCTTTTTAGGTTAAAAAAGCTTATTAATAAGGAAATTAACTAAAGGTTCTTTAACTTACTATTTTTTTTATATAAAATATATAAAATCCCTTTTTAAGAGAGTAAAGTATATAAAACCCTTTTATTAGCTTATAAAATATATAAGAACCCTATATAGCTATATAATATATATAAGAGCTCCCTTTTTATACTTTATAAGCTAAAAAAGTCTCTTTAGCTTTCCTTTTATTAAAAAAAAGCTTTTAAAAACTCTTTAAACTATAAAGTTAAGTATATTATCTTAAATAACTTAAAGAATAGCTAAAACCTATTAAAAGCTAATAAAATTAGTACCTTAATAGCTAATAAAAGAGATAAGATTTATAAGGAAACTTATAAATACCTACTTTTAATAATTTTATAAATAAGTAAATCTACTAAATTTTAAAAGACCTTACTAAAAGATATATTAAGAAAGATAAATATAATAGTAAAATATATAACTTTCTTACCCTAAAGGTTAATATCTTTATTAATATATATATAAAAAGTAATATTTTATAAAAGGGTTAGCTTTTAGCTTTTTTAATAATATTTATAAAAAATACCCTTACCTTTTACCTTAATATACTTTTAAGTAGATTTTTATTATTTTATAAGCTTATAACTTATATAAAGAATTACTTTAAAATAGAAAGTAATTAGTAATTTTATTAAATTAAATAAAATAAACTTACTTTTAGTAAAATTATTACTAATAACCTTAATAAGACTAAGTTATAATACCTTAAGCTTTTTATTACTAAACTTAAAAAAATCTATTATAGCCTTTTCCTATTAAATATAGTTAATATAAAGCTTTAAAATTAGCTAATTATAGCTATTAGTAGTATTTTTAAATATAAATTAGCACTTTTTATCTATATATTAACCTTTAAAAAAGTGCTTAAAGACCTTAAAAAATACTTAAAGGTTAATAAAACTATTAGCTTATAGTAATAGATTATAGAAATAGGTAATTTAGGTAATTATAATAAGGCTTACTTTATAAACTACTGCTATAGCTAAGTAAATAAATCCTATTTTTCTATATAAAAGTAAGAAAAGTTATATTTTCCTTATAAATACTATATTTATAGTAAATAAGGCTACTAATTAATTAACTACCTTAAGTATAAGTAGTAAAAGGTAAAGAAAAAGTAGTAGAAAAGTAAAAACTATAAAATATTACTTATAAAAAGTAGCTATAATACCTTTTTATAAGCTTTTAAAAGTATTTTAAAAAAATATATTAATTAAGAACTAAAAAAAAATAATAAAGGAGATTACTTAGCTTAATAAGCTATTAATACCTTTTTTACTATATAAAAAGAGTAATGAAACCCTTTAAAGTTAACCTTTATATAATTTTTTACTATAACCCTTATTATAAATATAAAGCTAGCTTTAAAGCTATTAATATATATATTATAAACCTTAACTTTTAAAGGATTTTAACTCTTAAAGATACTTAAGAATAACGCTTTTAAATATGCCTTATTAAGAGATAACCCCTATAACTATACTAATAACTTTAACCTTTAGTGCTTTATATTAAAAGAAAGATATAGTAATAAGGTATTTTAGGGAATTATACTTAATATTAATATTATAAGTATTTTAACTATTAACCTTAACTAAGTAAAAGTATTAATAAAGTTAATACCTTATCTAAAGATTAAAGCTATAAATTAATATACTATTAACTTTAGTATAGAATTAATAAAATCCTTAGGTATTCTTTAAGTGCTAATAGTCTTTAGCACTATTAATTTTTATATTCTTAGCTTATTAACACTATTTCTATATTATATTATAGATATAGATAGGATAAAAGTAAAGCTTAATAATATTAAGAATATATTAATTTAAAGATTAATAAAAGTCTTAATTATTTATAAATAAGGACATTTTTAGTAGACTTTATAAGCTAATAAAGCTAAGGTTTTTTACTTATTAAAATAAGAAATCTATTAGCTTTACTATTATTTTAGTTACCCTTTTATTATATAACTAAGCTAGTTATTATAATAAGCTAGTAAAAATATAACTATAGAAATTATTAAAAAGCTAACCTATAAATGCTATTAATATTAACTTTATAGTAAATTTCTTAGTAAGTTTAAATTTATACTAAAAGAGAACTATAAATTTAATTATAAAGTTATTATTAATATTCTTTAAATTAATAATAAACCTATTCTATATATTATTAATACTATAACTTTATTTTAAGCTATATATTTCCTTAATTTAAAGAAGTAAAAGGTATATAACGTTTAAAATGCTCTAAAAGAATATTAAATTAATATATATTTTAGGCCTTTAAACTAAATAATATATAATACTAAAAAAGCATTTATTTTTATAGAATTCCACTACTTAGTATAGTTAATAGCTATTAATATAAGTAAAGTCTCTATTAAAGCCTATAATAGTATAGGAAAGGTTAAACGCTATTACGCTTTATTAAGAAGAGTATATAATATTATTAAGGCTAAGTTTAATAACCTTTTTATACTAAGCTAAAGGTTATAAATATCTATTAAAGCTATTTATAACTTTACTAAACTTAATAGTTTTATACTAACCCTATTAGTATTTAGAATATATTTATAAATAATAATAGAATTAACTTTAAGCCTCTTAATAACTTAAAGGGCTATAATTCTTTATAAAGCTATTAATAAAGCTTATAAATATCTTATAAAGCAGTAACTTTATAATATATTATATATAAGAAATAAGCTAAATACTTTCTAACCTATAAGCTACTATTATAATCTTATATAAGGGTATAATATAAGAAAGGTAGTTAGTATAGTCTTTATAAGTTACTAACTATAAATAATAAGACTTATACTATAGTAATACTTAATAGCTTTATAAACTTTTAAAGTATAGTTATAAAGCCTTATATAATAGAACTAACTAATAATAATAGGGTCATAATATATTAAAAGAGAATGTTATAGTCTAGCCTAAAAGGCTACTGCTTTCTAGCGATAATAGTATTATTAATATCCTTAAGGGAGAAGGAGGAAGCCCTTCTTCCCTCTGCTATATATCTAGCTTATATATAATATAGGTGCATAAGGGCGACTCTAAGTAAGCCCTATAGGCCTATAAAGGGCCTATAAAGGGAGCGCTTAAAATCTAAGCTTAAAGCTTAAATTTATTATATAGCCCCTTTCTTACTCCTTATTTAGCTACTTTATATAAAAGGTAAGGACCTTCTATAGTTTAGTAGTAAGGGAATAATAACTTATATAATATATATTCTACTACCTATTCTTAAAAACCTATTTAGGCCCCTATTTTATTAGTATTAAGGGCCTACTTTAGTAGCTAGCTTAATATAATCTATAGCTAATTTAGCTTAATAAGAAAATCACTATCTTATTTAAAACTAAATATATAAATAAATAAAATAATAAACTATCTTAAAAAGGAAATTTAAGTATACTAACTATAAGTAATCTAAGGGATATATATAATTACTTTAGGCCTATAGTAGAATATAAAATCTTTTATATTCTACTTTACACCCCTTAATATATCCCTTTAAACTATTACTTAGCCCCTATCTTTCTTATAAAAATATCTCTTTATATATATTTAAAGAGACCTTTTCTATACTTTATTCTTTACCTTTTAGCCTTTTATCTATAATTATTATACTATTTTTATAATCTTTTACTATATTCTTTACTCTTTTTATATTATTAGCTTACTCTCCTTTTACTTTTATAAAGCCTTTATAAAGTAAGCTTAAAAGACCCTTTTTAAACCCTATTTATTAACTAATAAATACCTATACTATATTTACTACTATTAATATACCTAAAGAACGTTACCTACTTAGTAATAACTTTTAAACTATAAAATATTTTATAATAGTAAGTAATTCTAATAATAAAGTATATAATTCTTAGTATATTATTTAAATATAGTGTCTAAGTTATTTTATTTATACCTTAAAAAACAGCTACCTTAATTATAAGCCTAACCTTAATAAAGCTTATTTAAAGTGCTATTAAAAGTATAAAAAGTATATATAAGAATACTATATTCTTACTACTAACCTTACTTTTTACTATACTACTTATAATATAGCTAAAGCTATAAACTAAAGTAAAGCTATTAATATATTAGCTTAAAAGGTAGCTTTTAAGTAGCTAGCTACTTATATAAAGTTAATTACTTAGTTTTTAACTTTAAGGAAATACTTTTAAGCGTTATATAAGGCTATTTATAGCTTAGCTAAAGGTGCTACTAATAACTAATCTGCCTTCTCTTAGCCCTTAATTAGCGCCCCCTTAACCTTTTTATTAAAAACCTTATAAATACTATTTATTACCCTTTTAGCTATTACTACTACCTTATCCCTTACCTTTATCTTTACTATTACTACTTTATTCTTTACTACTTTAAATACTATCTTATATTATATTAGTACTAAACTTACTTTTATATATATTACTCTCTCCTAATATATAGCTTTAATCTAAAATATAGCTATAATATTAAAAAATCTTATTTTTATTTATATAGCACTAATTACTTTACTTACTATTTATATTTAAGATAATTCCTTTATTATACCTATTTCTACTCTCTTTTACTATATTATACACTTAACTATTACTTAATTTATACCCTTTTAAGAGCTTACTCTTTAACTATTATTAAGTTTTTAAGCTATATTAAATAAACTATTTAGCTTTTATTACTACTTACTTTTAATTTTTAAGCACTTTCTTTTTAAGCTATCTTTTATTAATACTTTTAATACTACCTTTTTTACTAAGTAGGCTAAAAGTAATATAACTTATTTTACTCCTTACTTAGTTAATATACTTATTTACTTTACTACTATTATTATTATCTTTATTATTATTAATAGTAAAAGTAGTAATAGTAGCTATAGTAATAGCTTTACTATTACTTTATTCTTAGTTTTATTCTTAGCTATACTTACTATAGCTACTTTTTATCTTATAATAGCCCCTTTTATTAATTAGCTTACCTTTACCTTACTTTATTACCTACCCTTACCTATTTACTAAGCTTAGCTACTTATTAAGCACTAAACTCTAGCTTATAATAGCTTTATTACCCCTTTATTTAATAGTTTATTTAAATATATTATAATTAGTATATCTTAAGTTCTTTTATCTTAGCCTTAACCCTTTTTTACTTTATCTTAGCCTTTATTTACTATACCTTTTTCCTTCTCTCTTTTATATTACTAAGCTATATTTACTATACTTATACTATTCTTAGCTACCCTACTTATATTAATACTTTTATAAGCTAATATTTACTACTATCTTAATTATAAGTATTTCTTTAGTTAAGCTAATAGTACCTTAAGTTATTTTTAGCCCCCTTTTATAATTTATTACTTATTACTTATTACTACCTTAAATATTCCCTACCTATTACTTACTATTACTTTAAATATTCTTTATTTATTACCTACTACTACCTTAACTATCTTTTACTTATTACTTACTATTACTTTAACTAAGTCTTTTACTACTACTTTACTTATACCTACTATCTTTTATTAACTTATCCCTTTTTTATCTTATTATTATAAAGTAATACTAACTAATTTATTACCCTTATTTAGCTAAACCTTAGCTAGCCTTTAAATACCTATTAGTTTATAGCATTACCTTTTATTTAGCTTTTATATATTTAAGCTAGCCTTAGTATAAAAATAAAATACTAATAATTAGTATTACTTAGTATAAGTTAAAAAGCTAACTAAAGATAAAAAAAAAGAAAATAGTAATAAAAGTAAATAGTTAAGTATTTACTAAAAAAGGAAGGAGAATAATCTATAGTACATTAAAGTAATTTATTAAAGTTTAAATAAGCCCTTTATTAAATATAAAATAAAAGTTAATAAATATATAACTAAACTATTATATAAATATATATTACTTTACTTAGCCTTAAACTAAGCTAAAGCCTTAGTATTCTTTATACTCTTTAAAGGCTTTTATATTAGCTATATATAGCTTACTTATTTTATTAGGATATTATATTAGCCCTTTTAACCTTAAGTATTTTTAATAGCTAAAATTTCTTTTATTTTATATTTTACTAACTTTAAGTTATTAAAAGACTAAAAAAGTTAAGGTTTTAAGTAAGGGTTTTAAAAGACTTAAAATAAAAGTAGGTTATTTATAATATATTCTATTAAGTTAATATAGAAAATAAAGTAAATACCCTTTAGTATATTTAAGTAAATAGTTAATAGTATAAAGACTTTTAGTATAGTATACTTTACTATAACTTAATTTAGTTTTTAGCTTAAATAATTAGTCTTTATATAGTAAAGGTTTAACTATACTTTATCCCTTATTATAAATTTCTCTACTAGCTAATAAATATAATTTACTAACTCTTATTAATATTACTAAGTAAAATTAATTACTACTTAAGTTAGTTATATACCCTTATAAATATATTTAAGAAACTAAACTACCTGCCCTTAAGGTAATATAAGGCTTTTAGTAAAGCCCTTAATATACTAAATAAGATTTATATTAAATCTATAAAGAGTAAGGTTTATACTAACTCTTATAATAGTAAATATATAGTTATTTAATATAAGCTAATAGATAGAAAGATAGTTAAGCTAATTATATTATAAAAATCCTATAATAGTATAAAGAATTAACTATATCTTTTAGTTTACCTATTTAGTGCTACTATTAGTCTAAGAGTAGTATAATATAAATAATAAATAGCTAGTTTTAATAAGGGAATATAGTATAAATTAAAACCCCCCTACTTAATCTAAGCTATAGTTAGAAATAATACTTTAAAGGAATCTATAAAATTACTATTAATACTTTAGGAACTACTATATATATACCTTAAACACTATAGTTATTATAGCCTTTAGCTAAATATATTTTAATAAGCAGTTAATAATTATTATAAGGTATTATAAGGCGTTTAATAAAAAGGCTAAGAGGTTTATTATAAAGTTAATAAAAATCTGCAACTAAAAGCGGTCTAAAGCTAGAATAAAGTATAGTAAGCCTTAGTATAACTAACAGCTCTTCTACTTAGTAAAATAGTAGTAATTCTAAATATACCTTATAATATTAACTAATATCCCCTTTTAATAAAAGTCCTTATAAAAAGCTTAGAATATTATATTTTTACCTAAGTAGCTTAGTAAGGGAGACTTATAAGTATAGTAGATTAATACTATAGTTAAAGGCTTATATTATAGGGCTTAAAGTTAGCCTTAAAATAATAGTACCCTATATATATCTACCTTATAGTTTACTACTTATTAATAAATTTATATTTTTAAAAGGAACTAATAAGCCCCCTTTTATAATACTCTTAACTTTACTAAATATATAAGGTTCTTTTAAATATTAGTATTTTAAAGGTTTTAAAAGTATACCTTAATAAAAAAATTACACCCCTTTAGTAAATTCTTATAGAATATTAAGTAGATACTTAAAGGGATCTTTTAAGAACTATTAAGGGAACCTTAAGTCTTAACTACTACTATAAAGATTAGGTTAATAAGTACTTACCTTATTAAGGCTGCCTTAAACTTATTTTATTTCTAATAAGATAATATATTTAGCCTTTCTATTTAACTACCTAAATAGTAATAAAGGTAAAAGTAAAAAAGTACTAGTATTTTAGCCTATTAAGCCTATTATTTAAATATCTTTTAAGAGCTAAAGAAGTATTTTAAATTCTTATAGTCTATAAGAATTATAAAGGGATAGGCTATACTTTAAAGCTTTACTAACTAAGCCTTTAAATAAAAGATTATACTAAAGAGTTCCTTATTATATATAATATAGTTCTATTCTACTACTATTAGTTATATAAAGTAGTATATAACTAAGTAAAGCATACCTTTCTTATTATACTAAGAGAGGCAACCCTTAATAGCCTCTTTTAAGGAATTTACCTTTACTATAGTATTCTAATTAGGGTTTTATTAAGCTAAAATTAAATATAAAATAAAAGCTGCCTTTAAACGCTAAAATATATTCTTATAAGCTTAAAACTATATAAATAATACCCCTTTCTATATTAAAGCTAATAAAGGTTTAATAAAGTTTAAAAAGTTTATAATAAACTCTTAATAAAAGTTTATAAAGCTTAAAAAGCTATAAACACCCTTAACTTTAGTTAAGGCCTTTTAATTATAAATTATAGTAATCTTCTTAGGGTTTAGGTATACTATATATTTAGCTTAAATAATAAACCTTAAATACTTAACCTTTATTACTTTAAAAGCACACTTAGTAATATTAAGGTATAAACCTACCTATTAAAGGCAAAGGAGAATTTCCTAAGTCTGCTAAGTATAGTCTTTATATAAGCTACTAAAGTAAATAAGGATATTATTAAAATAAGTAGTTATATAATCCCTTAATATATCCCTTAAAGCACTATTAATATAGTATTAAAATATTATTAACACACCTACTAAGCTAAATAAGCACACTAACTATTTAAATAAGCTAAAGTATATATAAAAGGCTATTAAATATTTATCCCCTTTAGCTATATAAATTTAATAGAAAGTAGCGTAAATATTTAGCTTTATAAACTATTAAGCCTTAATAAAAGAGTGTAAAGTCTTTTTAATAAGTAGTAGTAAATAGTAGTCTTAGTTTATAACCTTATTTAATATATAATAGTTTATATAAAACCACTAACTACCTTCTACCTTTTAAACTAAAAGTATAAGAGCTATAGCTAATAAGGAAAAGGCCTAAATTTACCCTTTATTTATTAGTTTTATAATTTATTTCTAAATCTTTAGTAGTTAGTTTTATAGTATATTATATAAAGGTACTTAAGGGAGCTTTAGTATTAACC
Organism: Claviceps sorghi; assembly: GCA_018360135.1. NCBI lineage: Eukaryota > Fungi > Ascomycota > Sordariomycetes > Hypocreales > Clavicipitaceae > Claviceps > Claviceps sorghi. The sequence goes on along the minus strand of SRPV01000087.1, from coordinate 23,258 downwards.
TATTAAAGTTTTAATATAAGTAAATATAGTAGTTTAATTAGCCTTAATAAAGAGGTAGTATACTAGTATTTTCCTTACTAAAGAGGTTTATAAAGTCCTAAAGCTTTATTAAAAGCTATTTTAAAATAGCTACCTTATCTAAAATTAGTAAGCCTATAAATGCTAATAGAATAAACGTTATCTTATAAAGGCTAATAACTATAAGGGATATATCTATCTATATTTTCGCTGCCTTATGCACTAAATTAGTATAAATAAAGCCTAAAATAGCTAAGGTAAGGTGTTATACTTCTTATATATTAAAGGCCTTAATTTCTAATCTAAGGCGCACGCTTACTACTAAGTAATATTATACTATATATAGTTTAATTCTATTATATAATAGCTATAGTATACCTAAGATATAGTTATAAAATAACCCTAAGACTATATAAGCAGCTATAGGGAAAACCTAACTATTAATATCTACCTAAAAGCAAATTAAATATATAATATATAGCTATATTATAGCAGCCCCTTAGACTAAGTTAAAAGTTTTTATAGCTATAATAATACTATATATATATAATAAGCAAATATAAGTAAGACTAAGCTACTATATAACCTTTTTACTTATAATTATAAAGCTATTATACCTACTATTAACCTAAGTTTAAAGGAAAGAGAGACTATTATAAAAGAGTAAAATAAAAAAAGGTAGTAATTTTATATTTTATTTTATCTTACTATACTCCTACTATAACTAATTTATATAGTAATTAGTATAATAAGTAATACTACTATTACTTTTATTACTAAAACTTAAGTAATAGGGCTATTTTTTTCTAAATTAAAGCTATTAAACTTACTTATTATATTTTTTTAAAGACTTTATAAACCTATACTATTACTATATCTATTAAATAATTTAATAGTAAAAGGTAATACTACTAAATAAGGTACTTAATAACTTTATAGTAAAAGTATTAACCTATCTACCTTTACTATTAATATATCTTTAGTATTACTTACTTAGCTTACTTAGCCTTTATTAAGAAATTAGTTTTATTCTTAGCTACCTTCTTTTTTAACTTCCCCTTTTTATCTATTACTACTAAGAAAAAGGCTAAGTTAATATTAGTTATCTTTATATTACTATTTTTATTATAGTTAGTATAGCTAAAACACTTTACTTTAATATATTCTTTAAGGTAGTATAAGTTAATATTAAGTATAATACTATAGTAATATTTAATAGCCTTATAGTAGTTATTATAAGGGATATTATAATCTATATAATAGTTCTATATTTATTTATTAAAGGCTATATAAAGTTTAAATAGCTTTACTATATCTATTTAATTAATATCTTTTACTAAAACTAGCTTTTATTTAAAATAAATATAAAAGTCTATAAAGCATTTATTAGCACACTATTTAAGCTAATTTAACTCTAAAACTATATATTCCTTTTAATAAGAGTCTATAAATATAATATTAAGATAAGTAAGGAATTACCTTAAAGTATATATAAAAGTATATCTTAACTTAAAAAAAGAGGTAACCTAAGCTTAAATCTTTAGCCTTAAGTTTTAATAAATTAAAAACTATTTATTATAGTTACTATTAATAAAATTAAAATTAGTCTTAAGCTTATATATTATTAAGCTTTACTAAGCCTAAAAGAAAGCTTTATTACTATTATAAAAGGTTTCTATTAAGAGTAGCTTATATTTAGGCTACTTTTACTAAGGCCTACCTAATATTATATTATATAAAGCTAGTATAATATTATAAGGCAGCGCGCCTACTATAGCTACTTAAAGGTATATATTTTTTAATTATATATCTTATTATATAACCCTCTTTTAAAGGTATTAAAGTTTCTATATACCCTTTAAAAGTATTATATTATTACTTTAATTTAGATTTATTATAATCCCTATATTTATTAAAAAGGTAAAGAATATTAATTATTATAGTTTAGCTTAAAAAGCTACTACTTTTTAATAATAATAGTATTATTAATATTCTTAGAGAAGAAGGAGAAAGCCCTTTTTCCCTCTGCTATATATCTAGCTTATATATAATATAGGTGTGTAAGGGCAACTCTAAGTAAGCCCTATAGGCTTATAAAGGGCCTATAGAGGGAGTGCTTAGAATCTAAGCCTAAAGCTTAAATCTATCACAGAGAAGAAGAATAAAGAAAAGGTAAAGGTAAATAAAAAAGAGAAGGAGGTAAATAAGGAAAAAAAGCAACTTTATAAAAGAATAAAGTTACTTTTAATATAAGCTAAAAGGGCTATAATAGCACTACTTATAAAAAGGGGAAGGGAATAACTAAAAAAGGTCCTTATAATAATAATTACTATAGATAAGGGGTAGCTTAAAGGTGCCCCTTATATACTTATAATAATTACTACTATAAAGAAATAGTATTACTATAAGGTCTTTATAGTAATAATTATTATAAATAAAAGATAGCCTTAAGGTGCCTTTTAAGTGCCTATAGTAATTAAGATTATAAAGAACTACTATCTTTAGTATAATTATATTATTTTTTTTTTTTTTTTTTTTTTTTTAAGAAAGATATAAAGAGCTTATAGTAAATAATATTATAAATTAATAAGTTATAAACTAAAAAGGTAAGGGATATTATAAAAATATCCCTTATATTAGTTTACTATAAGTATAGTTAATAAAATAAAGAGGCGTTAAGTATATTTTATACCCCTTACTTATTAACTTTAAAACACTATTATAATAAAACTTAAAAAAGAAAGGTATATAAAAAAAGGAAAAAGGGAAGATACTAAAGAATAAGTATAAGAAAATAGTAGCTACTATATATATTAGTAATAACTATAGAGATAATACTAAGGATTTTACTTTTTTAACTATTAAAAAAAAAAAATAACTTTTAGCTTATAGTAAACCTTAAAAAGAAAGGCAAAATAATTAATAAAAGTAAGCTCTTTACTAAGTTTAATAAGAAAAAGGTTAATACTTTATTATTTTATAAAGTCTTTAAATTTATTACTTTTAATTTAGAAAAATATAGAAATTACTACTGTTAGAATTGCCCCCTTATAGGAGAACCTTAGCAAAGCCTAGGTGGATTAATAGGAGCGAGAGCAGCGCTTCTATTAGGTGTATCCCTATAAATATAGGGCTGCACTTAAGGGGAAAAGTAGGCTAATAATAACACTACTTTTTCTGCCTTTTCTAACCTTTTAAGCTAGCTTAAAACCTTTATAAATAAGCTAAATTAGACCCTTTTTTATCACCCCTTTTTATTATATATAATATTAGCTAAACTAATACTAATTAGTAGTTATAAAACTATAGATTTATAAGGTTATTTAAAGAGATAGCTTCTAAAAGACTTTTTATAAGGTTAGGTTTACCCCGTGGCGCAGTGGTCGAGCGTCGTGGAAAACCTAAACACTTTTCTTACATAAGTAAGAAAAGTAGGGAGGTTATAGGTTTAATTCCTGCATAGGGCACGGATTTTTCCTATATTTAAGTAGCTCTAGGAAGGTCTGGCTTAAATATAGGCTTAATAAAGTCCAGACTCTAATTAGCTAATATAGTAGGGGCTGTATTAGCTAATTAGTGCTTAGTAAGCAGGAAAAGTGGGGTTGGGCCCCCTATTATCCTTGCTTACTAAGCAACGCAGATTAGCCACTACTGTGCTATAAATAGGTAAATTACCCCCTAGCTATTAGGTTACATAGCTGGTTTGCAGCCGTAATATGCTAGGGTTAGGGTTAATTAATTAGAAGGTTGTTAAGCAGGGCATAAAAAGGGATTACATAAGGAAGATATAGGGTAAAATACAATGTGTACTAGTCAGCTATGGTTGAGAATAGGTCTATAAGCAGTTAAACTATGTGTAAAATTAGCTAGGTTTTCATCCTATTAAGCAACTACTAATTAGTAAGTAATTACTAGATTAGTAACCTAATAAGGTTTCCTAGCTAATTAGGAAATAAGAAAGCAGAGGTTCTAGATACAGCTAAGCATAAATTGCTAAGGTCGGCTAGCGTATACAACAATACAATACAATACAATAAGGTTAGGTTCTATTACTATACTATAAATAAGGAATTTTTACACTTTCTAAAAAACCTTTTAAGGTTAAGTTCTACTTATATAATTATTTTTTATTAATAAGAGAAAAAGACCCTTTTTATAATAATAACTTCTATAAACTTAAATACTACTGCTTATTATTATATAAAAAGACCTTTATTTTTATTATTTATTATAATAAAAACCTTTAATTACTTACTTCTTAGCCTTTAAAGTAAAAACTAAGTTTTTTTTCTTAATTAAGCTAGTTAATAAATATAATACTATAATATAACTATAAAAGAAAGACTCTTTTTAAAGGATATTATAAAAGTAAGACTAAAAAAACCTTAATTCTAGCTTAATAATAGGATTAAAACACTTATATTCTAATACTATACTTAGTATTATTAAAAGCTTTTATAATATAATTTCGCTTAACTAAGAGTATACCTAGAATAATCTAGCTAACCTTTATATTACTCCTTTTATTAAGCTTAATAATATATTTATATACTATATTTAGCTATACTATAATAAGAACTAAAGCCTTAGGTAAATAATCTATAACTTTTAAAAGGATTTTAAAGACTAAGAATTCCTAAACTTTAAAAGAATTAATATTTTAATTTAAAAAGCTTTATAAGATATTCTTTAAAACTAAGAAGTTAAGCTTAATAAAAGTATATAAGCTAAGGTTACTAAGTCCCTTTTTAAGTTAAAAAAGCTTATTAATAAGGAAATTAACTAAAGATTCCTTAACTTACTATTTTCCTTTATATAAAATATATAAAATCCCTCTTTAAAAGAGTAAAGTATATAAAACCCTTTTATTAGCTTATAAAATATATAAAAACCCTATATAACTATATAATATATATAAAAGCTCCCTTTTTACACTTTATAAGCTAAAAGAGTCCCTTTAGCTTTCCCTTTACTATAAAAAAGCTTTTAAAGACTTTTTAAACTATAAAGTTAAGTATACTATTTTAAATAACCTAAAGGATAGCTAAAACCTATTAAAAGCTAGTAAAGTTAATACCTTAATAACTAATAAAAGAGATAAAACCTATAAGAAAACTTATAAATACCTACTTTTAATAACCTTATAAATAAGTAAATCTACTAAATTTTAAAAGACCTTATTAAGGGATATATTAAGGAAAATAAATATAATAGTAAAATATATAACTTTATTATCTTAAAGGTTAATATCTTTACTAATATATATATAAAGAATAATATTCTATAAAAGGTTTAGCCTTAAGCTTTCTTAATAATACTTTTAAAAGATACTCTTACTTTTTACCTTAATATACTTTTAAGTAGATTTTTACTATTTTATAAGCTTATAACTTATATAAAGAATTACTTTAAAATAAAAAGTAATTAATAATTTTATTAAATTAAATAGAATAAACTTACTTTTAGTAAAATTATTATTAATAACCTTAATAAAACTAAGTTATAGTGCTTTAAGCTTTTTATTACTAAACTTAAGAAAATCTACTATAGCCTTTTCCTACTAAATATAATTAATATAGAGCTTTAATATTAGCTAATTACAGCTATTAGTAGCATTTTTAACTATAAATTAGTAATTTTTCTTTATATACTAACCTTTAAAAGAGTGCTTAAAGACCTTAAAAAATGCTTAAAAGTTAATAAAATTATTAACCTATAGTAATAGATTATAGAAATAGGTAATTTAAATAACTATAATAAGGCTTATTTTATAAACTACTACTATAGCTAAGTAAATAAATTCTATTTTTCTATATAAAAGTAAGAAAAGTTATATTTTCTTTATAAGTGCTATATTTATAGTAAATAAGGCTACTAATTAATTAACTACCCTAAGTATAAGTAGTAAAAGGTAAAGAAAAAGTAATAGAAAAGTAAGAATTATAAAACACTACTTATAAAAGGCAGCTATAATACCTTTTTATAAGCTTTTAAAGGTATTTTAAAGAAATATAGTAATAAAGAACTAAAAGAAAATAATAAAGAAGACTACTTAGCTTAGTAAGCTATTAATACCTTTTTTACTATAGAAAAAGAGTAATAAAACCCTTTAAAGCTAACCTTTATATAATTTTTTATTATAACCTTTATTATAAATATAAAGCTAGCTTTAAAGCTATTAATATATATACTATAAACCCTAACTTTTAAAGGATTTTAACTCTTAAAAATGCTTAAGAATAACGCTTTTAAATATACTTTATTAAGAGATAACCTCTATAACTATACTAATAACTCTAACCCTTAGTACTTTATATTAAAGAAATGATATAATAATAAGGTGTTTTAGGGAATTATACCTAATATTAGTACTATAGGCATTTTAACTATTAGTTTTAACTAAGTAAAGATATTAATAAAATTAATACCTTACCTAAAAATTAAAGCTATAAATTAATATACTATTAATTTTAGTATAGAATTAGTAAAATCCTTAGGTATTCTTTAAGTGCTAATAGTCTTTAGCACTATTAATTTTTATATTCTTAGCTTACTAACACTATTTTTATATTATATTATAAATATAAATATAATAAAAGTAAAGCTTAATAATATTAAAAATATATTAATTTAAGGATTAATAAAAGTCCTAATTATTTATAAATAGGGATATTCTTAGTAGACTTTATAAGCTAATAAAGCTAAGGTTTTTTACCTCTTAAAATAGGAAATCTATTAGCTTTACTACTATTTTAGTTACTCTTTTATTATATAACTAAGCTAGCTATTATAATAAGCTAGTAAAGATATAACTATAGAAATTATTAAAAAGCTAACCTATAAATGCTATTAATATTAACTTTATAGTAAATCCCTTAGTAGATTTAAATTTATATTAAAAAAGGACTATAAATTTAACTATAAAGTTATTATTAATATTCTATAAATTAATAATAAACCTATTCTATATATTATTAATACTATAACCTTATTTTAAGCTATATATTTCCTTAATTTAAAGAAGTAGAAAGTATATAATATTTAAAATGCCCTAAAAAAATATTAAATTAATATATATCTTAGCCTTTTAAACTAAATAATCTATAATATTAAAAAGGTATTTACTTTTATAAAATTCTACTATTTAGTATAGTTAATAGCTATTAATATAAGTAAAGTCTTTATTAAAGCTTATAATAATATAAGGAAGGTTAAACGCTATTACGCTTTATTAAGGAGGGTATATAATATTATTAAGGCTAAGTTTAGTAACCTTTTTATACTAAGCTAAAGGTTATAAATAGCTATTAAAGCTATTAATAACTCTGCTAAACCTAATAGTCTTATACTAACCCTATTAGTATTTAGAATATATCTATAAATAATAATAGAATTAGCCCTAAGCCTTTTAATAACTTAAAGGGCTATAATTCTTTATAAAGCTACTAATAAGGCTTATAAATGCCTTATAAAGTAGTAACTTTATAATATATTATATATAAGAAATAGGCTAAATACTTTCTTAACCTATAAGCTACTATTATAATTTAATATAAGGGTATAGCGTAAAAAAAGTGGTTAGTATAGTTTCTATAAGTTACTAACTATAAATAATAAAACTTATATTATAGTAATACTTAATAGCTTTATAAACTTTTAAAGTATAGTTATAAAGCCTTATATAATAGAACTAACTAATAATAATAGAGTTATTAATATATTAAAGAAGAAAAAAGATAAAAAAAAGGTAGAGGTAAATAAGAAAGAGAAGAAAATAAATAAAGAAAAAAAGAAACTTTATAAGAGAATAAAGTTACCTTTAATATAAGCTAAAAGGGCTATAGTAGTACTACTTATAAAGAAAGAAAGACAATAATTAAAAAAGGTTTTTATAGTAATAATTATTATACTAAGGATCTTAAAAGATAATATTAAGAAGATAATAAATATATCTATTACTAAGGTCCTTATAATAATAATTACTATAAATAAAAGGCAGCCTAAAGGTGCCCCTTATATATTTATAGTAATCACTACTATAAAGAAATAGTATTACTATAAAATCCCTATAATAATAATTATTATAAATAAGGGGTAGCTCTAAGGTGCCCCTTAAGCGCTTATAGTAATTAATACTATAAAAAACTACTATCTTTAGTATAATTATATTATTTTTTAAGGAAGGTATAAAAGGCTTATAGTAAATAATACTATAAGTTAATAAATTATAAACTAAAAAGGTAAAGGATATTATAAAAATATCCCTTATATTAGTTTACTATAGGTATAGTTAGTAAGATAAAAAGGTATTAAGTATATTTTATACCCCTTACTTACTAGCTTTAAGATATTATTATAATAAAACTTAAAAAAAAGAGGTATATAAAAGAAGAAAAAAGGGAAGATATTAAAGAATAAGTATAAGAAGATAGTAGCTATTATATATATTAGTAATAGCTATAGAGATAATACTAAGGATTTTACCTTCTTAACTACTAAGAAAAAGGATAATTTTTAGCTTATAATAAACCTTAAAAAGAAAGGTAAAATAACTAATAAAGGCAAGCCTTTTACTAAGTTTAATAAGAAAAAGGTTAATATCTTATTATTCTATAAAGTCTTTAAATTTATTACTTTTAACCTAAAAAAATATAAAAATTACTACCTTTTTAACTTTTATATAGTTTAAGAGATAAAAATAAAAGGTACTAATAAGCCTTATAAAAATTTAAGGCTAATAATCTAAAGGTATAGTAATAAAGGAAAAGATATAATTCTTATATAGTTACTAATAATTTAATAAGCTAGCTAATAACTTATTATAATATTAGCATTATTATTAGTAAAAAAGGATATTTTCTTATAAATTTAGGATATTATATAAGCTTATATATAATCTTAGACTATACTTAATAGGCTAATAATTATAAGGTTGCCTTAATAAATTACTTATTTATATTCTACTAATATAATTATAGAAGTAATTAAGCTACTTTATAAAATAGCTAAGGTAAGTACCTATTAATAGATAATTTATATAAAGTATTATTAAGAAAAGCTTATAATAACAATCTTAAGCTATAACCTATACTTATTAATTACTTTAAATAAAAACCTAGATTTTAGTATTATTAAAATATAAACTAATAATACCCTTAGCCTTAGTAATACTATGTTTTTTAAGAAAGAAAAAGCTAAGTTAAAAAACGCTAAGTTTACTATAAAATTAAAGTAAAGGCTAATATTTAAAGAACCCTTTATTTTTAATAGCTATATTCTCTTATAGTATAAAGATAAAAGTATAAAAGTTAAGTAAAAAGGCTAAAGTAATAAGCTTATAATAATAAAAACTAATAAGCTAAGTATAAAGGCAAAATATATAAAGTAATAAGCTTATAAAGTATATATCTTAATAATTTATTAACTTAAAGCTACTTTTAACTTTTTAATTATAGTATAAGTTTAAAACCCTAACTAAACTAATTTAAATAAGCTTAATAAAAGAATTTAGTAGTAGATTAATAATTTTAAATAAGGAATTTAATATATTCTACTTAAGCTTTAATTAGCAGCTTTATATATTTTTATTAATAGTTCTTTTATAAATAATAAAGACCTAAGCTTATAAATTAGCTTTATAATAATCCTTAGTAATAAAAAAAAGAATAGTACTAATACTAAATTTAAGCTTTATAGTAATATTATTATATATAGCTTAATAAAAAGTAAAAGAGTTATAAGAAATACTTTTATATTAAAGCTATATAAAATAGTATAAGGCGCTAATATTACTTATATAGTAGGCACTATATTAAATATAATTACTAAAAAGTTATAAATTTTATAAATATTAATAATTATTTATATAAATTCTTTTTTACTATATAAATGCCTTATAAAGTTAAAAATAATAAAGAAAAAGAGGCTTATAATTAATATTATAGCCTTTTAATAGTTATATAAGTAGTAAGAGATTATAAAAATCTACTAAATTAATAAAGAGAATAATATTTTAAACTTAATAATAAAGGTAATACTAAATAAGGCTTTTAAAGGCTTTATTAATATAAATAAGGTTAAAATATAAGTAAAAGAATAAGTTAAAAAAGAGATAGCTTAATAAGTAGAATTAAAGGGGTTATATATATATATAATATTTTTTATAGTTAAAGTAGCTTAAGATTAGTTTAGTATAAAGCTAGTTAATTAAAAGCTTTTTTTATAAAAGTAAATACTTTAAATTTTATTTATTTTTTAAGCTACTTTTTAAGTAATTTCCTTTTTTTAAAAAAGAGAGAATTTATAAGTATTAAAATTACTCTTTTATAAAAAAACCTTAGTATAACTTAAGTAGATTAATAAAAGTAAATAGTGCTTTTATTAAGTATATTTTTATAAATATAAGGCTATACTTAAGGGGAAAAGTAGGCTAATAATACTATCACTTTTCCTGCCTTTTCTAACCTTTTAAGCTAGCTTAAAACCTTTATAAAACAAGCTAAATTAGACCCTTTTTATCACCCCTTTTTATTATATATAATACCAGCCGGACCAACAACTATAAAGTACTTTCTTAAGGTAGCTTAATATAGCCTTTTAGGTAAGTACCTTAAATTTTAAAATAAAATTTTAATTACTTATTTAGTTATTATAATAATTAATATAAAAGCTTTATTAAGCTTAATAAATTATTAGGTTCTTAATTAAGTATATATTAATTATTATAAAGTATAATTAAAAAGAAAAAGATAAGAAAAGTAAGGCACTTATAACTATAAGGCTTTAATAAAAAAATTAATTCTATAGGCACTATATGTAGCTTAGAGCTGCTTATAGCACTAATAATAGCTAAGAAAGCCCCCTAAGAGTCCCTATAAGGGTCCCTATAAGGCAGGGGCTAAGGGTCACTATAAGGCTTATTAAGAGGCCTAATAGCTAAGGAAGTCCCCTGAAAATAGCTGTTATTTTTAACACTATTAATATTAACTCTATAGTAAATCCTTTAGTAGATTTAAATTTATATTAAAGAAGCATTATAGATTTACCTATAAGATTATTATTAATATTCTTTAAATTAATAATAAGCTTATTCTATATATTAATACTATAAATGTGTGCACTGGGCATCTCAGGCAGGATGCCTGAGGTAGGAGGCTATATACTAGGGCAGCGCGGACCGAGGGTTCCGGCTAAGGTGGAACCGAGGGAGCCCGCGATGTTCAACAGAAGGCTTCACGTCTGTGTTGGATAAGCACACAACACACGCATGATATGGGTTCATCAACGTCGAAAACTAGGCAAGCTACTGCCATAGTTAGGAGAAGATTTCCAATTAGAGACACATGCCGGCATGACTCGTCTCCTGGGTCGAACTTATCCTCATGGCCTAACGAACGTAACGGTGTCGGTAAGTGCCAGCGCCAAGTCATATATTGAAATAGGACTGAATAGCGAAATAACCGCATTTTAATACCTAAAAGATGTCGATCTTGCACCTGGCGACTTTTCGCGACGTCTACGAGACCTTGGTGTCGCCAGGGCGAAAACAACATATCCGCCCTCTTCAACAGTCCAAACGCAGCATGAGAACGGCGTCCCAACGCAAGACTTGCTTTATTCAAGACATAACACAACACTGGAAGTTCTGCAGGCTCGGCAGACCTTGCAACAGCTAGCGATTGATGATGCCTTAAGACTCGGGCCATCTGACAGAGGTGCTAAACGGTTTGTCGATATGAGAGTGGCGGTCGATGCCATCAGGATGCGACATAGAGGATTATCAGATGCGGCGATTGAGAAAATGCTTCGTCTCCAGCCTGGATCAATGAGTAGAGTTGGTTCTAGTGGGATAATATCCTATATTGCCCAAACGTTAAGTTAATCCATAGATGGCTTAAGAAAACAGCAATACTGGAATACTGGTACTGCGACTAGAATACATATAATATTTGGCATATCTGCTTCTTGCTAGAACAAATTACTTAATCCTTTGTTATCTAACCATGATTTGCTAATGTTGAATCCATTGAACTACTGTGTCCGACGTGGTGTACACCATCGCTGCTAGACCGATGAATATTAGTACACCATCGAGACTTTTAGTCCAGATGGATTGTGCAATGCCCCTGTAATGCAGATAAGGAGGGTATATATATACCAGCGGCACACATGCAAAACTGCCGATCAAGGCAACGAATTTGTCTAAATCACTCGATCCAACAATGCTAATTCCCACACATAGTGACATCACCGTCGCGCGGACGGCGTTCTTCTGCCACTTAATTGCAATGCTTTTCTTCCCAGTCGCTCGCTGCCCAAATAATGACGTTTCTATGATGCGCACAGCTGGAAATAATTGTACCGGCTCACCAGCAAGGACGGCAAGCGAGTACAAAACTTGCACAGCATTAACTGCCGCTGAATCTTGCGGGAAATTTGAAATAATCTGAATCTTGGTGTTTTCCCCAAAAGTGGCATAACAAAGGGCGCCTACTGATATAAAGATAAGGGTAATGAGCAGCATAACGAGAAAGAGAAGACCTCCAAAATGCTCCGGCTTTCTCATGCTGGATTGTATCGGTAGTATGAGACCTATACCCTCGAAAGTAAACACTGCCGAGCCGATGGTCAGAGCGAATGAGGAAGGGTTGAAGAGCATCACAGAAGGCGCTATGCCATGTTTTGCTAAAGAAAACGCATCATATTGCCATATATATAGAAGCCCCACAAAAATAAAAACATCTGCCAGGACAGCAACGGGTCCTAGTTTGGATATATTTCGAATCAAGGCAAGCGGAATAAGCGGCACAAGCTGCAGTGCAATGAGGCTGGGTACGTTGAGACTGGAACCTGTGTGATTCCTGGATATTGCGAGCAGGAAGGAATGTAGGTTTTCGGCGGTAAAAATAAGACCCGTGCAGACGAAGCCCAGCTGGGATAATGCAATCGAGCCCAGGATAAGTTTGCGAAATCTGGGACCAACAATGGAAGCCCCTATTTCGCCGTAACCGCCTCCATACCTTTGCCTGCATTGCAGCAGAAGTCGAAAACACAGACAGCTGATTAGCGACACTCCGATGAGCGTCAGAGATGAGAACAGGATACCGCCGTTGCGAAAGGCTTTTGGCAGAAACATGATTCCGGTGCCAATAAAAGCCTTAATGAGTGTGAAGAAAGTTTTTACCGTGCTAGCGTCGCCCTCACGGCCGTGTTGACGAGAGCTCCTCCGCCGAGAAGACGACCGACTGATTAGTGGACTCTGCTCACTAGGTTCACTTGCTTGTTCACCATCAATAGCTGATTCGTCTTCGGAGCTGTCGTCATCTTCCAAGTCCTCGCCAGCAAAACTCCCATATAAATCCAGAAAATCAATAAAATTCCTGGAACCCATCGGAGCGCCGCTGCCGTTCATTTTTCTTGCTTGTTGCTGTAGGTGATGGCGCCTAAAACCGCCAGGTGTTCGTTGCTCTATATAAGAGAGCTCATCAGAGGAACTGAGGCGTGGCGACGGTTGATGTGAAAACGTAGCGGCACGTCGCAGGGAGTTTGCTCGAGCCTTGATCTTAAACATGTCACGGTGAATATCCCCACCCTGCAGTTTTAAAGAAGATTCAAGACCGTCACATAAAACATCTCGTCCGATATCTATGGACCCGGATAGAACGTTGTTGCTTGACTCTGATACTGTCGTCGCCGACGATCGCGTTTTCGTGCCATGTGATGGTGACGGGACGGTCGGTTCCGAATTCGAAGACTGGCCCCCGAGACTCACCTCTGGATCAGCGGAGTAACCTTCGGGCAGAAACTTGTCGAGAATATTAACATGTCGCTGGCTATTTGGAGTTCCTGTGTTGTCTTCCATCGCGATAGCGGATTGGCAAAGAATGAAAGTTTGTTGTGCGTATATAGAAGGGAAAGATGATCATGCATCAACCCGTTTCACATGCGTATATTTATTTTAAGTAACATTTGATTGATTTTTAAAATGAAATAAATCAACTATCAAATCTGCATAGCAGACTTGATAAGGACCACTGACTTATGTGGAAGACAATATAGTCGCTTAGGTTTGATTGTATGTGAAACCCGAATTATTCAATTGACATAAAGGATTTCAAGCATGAATGTTACAATGTTCCCTGAATTACTAGTTGTCTAAGCGATTGATATTTTGCTATAGCTGTTTTTTGTCATTGATTCTAAACTTTCAGCGCTGGATATAAATCTACGAGGAATAGCACGCGTGCGTCGTGCCAAGTGCATAAAGTTCATTGTATGTAGCTACTGTTTTTATTTTGTCTAGGCACTTTATTAATAAAACAGGCATATTTTCATTTTGTTCGGCGACGGTACACTTTTAAAATCTGCGACGCACAGGATTTTGTTTTCTCTTCTACGTAATGGTTTTTTTTTAAACTCCTCTTCTATTAGAAATCGATCGGTCAGTGGCGGGCTTTTTTTTTCATGTCACATAAAGTATAAGGCTCGAGACACAATGAATGGGGCTGTGCTAAGCCGAAAACTTAAAATTACATGCCAAATAATACACCCGTGGGACGAATTTTTTAGCGTAGTGCTCCAGCACCTTCGTTACACATGCATTAGTTTCGCATAATATTTGAGATGTACGTACACCCTATGTCCCTATGCGAAAAAGGTCCGTGTGAATTTGCGGTAGAACATGAAAGGACCGCGATTGTAGTGAAAATATCGCAGCACCCATATTTAGCATTACATTCACAAAAATAAAAATATACATCTACCCAGGTACACAAGGTTAACCATACTTTATGTACTTTATCCCACTTAGGCCTAGCTTAGTTGCTACTACACGCTTCATAATCTACTGCTGCGCGTTTACGTATGTGTCGCACATACATACATACCACACTCGATACATACTCGGATCGTTTCATCAGACTTGTGGTCAGGAATCAATTCTCATGCATCAGACACGAACGGGCGATCCAAGTACCATGGATGGCAAGACGAACACGGATTATGCTGTTCAGATGCCTGACGATGGGCATAATCGCGATGACGATCGGGACCGTTTTCTAATAAAGGAAGCATCATCACGACTGACTCCTGGACCGCACGTCATTAGCCAGTCTTTGTCGAAGCTGGATAATAACCCTTCATTGTCCGTATTGGCATATTGCTTGTCCTCCATCAGTATGACTGTGGTGAACAAATATGTGGTATCAGGAACATTTTGGAACCTTAACTTCTTCTATCTAGCTGTTCAGGTATATGTCATGTCTACGAACCTTTGCGGCCTTTCAAAGGGAGATGGATGTATGGGCCTCTTGATTGATATAAACTGAACTAACCTCAACGTAGGCTATCGTTTGTATTACTGCAATTTCGGCCTGCAAATCTCTTGGTCTCATTGGAAGTCTAGCTCCATTTGATTCGGTCAAAGCTCGGAAATGTAAATAGGTCAAATCCTATATGACTAAACATGTTGGGAGACTAATAGACTTTAGGGTTCCCGATTTCTCTTCTCCTCGTCGGCATGATTTATACTAGCACGAAAGCCCTGCAATTTTTGTCGGTGCCGGTATATACGATTTTCAAGAACTTAACCATCATTGTCATTGCCTATGGCGAGGTTCTTTGGTTCGGTGGCAATGTAACCCCGATTGCGTTGTTGTCCTTTGGACTAATGGTGCTGAGCTCAATTGTGGCGGCCTGGGCTGATATTCAGAGTGCCATCGCGGGCGATTTTCACCATGGTGATTCATCGACGGCTATGTCGACTTTGAACGCCGGATACGCTTGGATGGGATTGAACGTTTTCTGTACAGCATCGTATGTGTTGGGCATGCGCAAGGTAATCAAAAAAATGAACTTTAAGGACTGGGACAGTAAGTGTCACAAAGCCGCAAAGTCTGGACATCACGCTAAATAAGACAAACAGCCATGTACTATAATAACCTCTTGACAATTCCCGTCTTAATCATCTGCTCATTGCTAGCCGAGGATTGGTCGGGAACAAACTTCGCAAAGAACCTGCCTGAAGAATCTCGAAACCGGATGATTATCGGCATGGTCTATTCTGGTCTGGCGGCAATCTTCATTTCCTACTGTTCAGCCTGGTGTATTAGGGTAACCTCATCTACCACCTATTCCATGGTCGGCGCATTAAATAAGTTGCCTATCGCGATTAGTGGTTTGATTTTTTTCTCAGCTCCAGTCACGTTCGGTAGTGTCTCCGCTATCTTTATTGGATTCGTGAGCGGAATTGTTTATGCGTGGGCTAGAATTCGGGAATCAAATAGTTCTACATCATCGCTTCCTACAGCTAGGCCAGCTATGAGCGCTAGCTCTCAGAGCGATAGAGACGCAGCGAATTCCTAAGAAGACTCTGCTTCTTCAAACTTAGGGTGTTCGGAATGGCACTCTTGTTATAATAGCTAGGAACCCTAGTTGTAGTAAAATAGGACTATCCCTTTAGTGCGCATAAGGCTACACTTATATGCTCCTTACTTATTTTCTATACTTTATTACTTAAATATAAGAACCTTAAAGTACTTATTTACTAAGTATTTTTTATAAATAAAAAAACTACTTTAATAATAGTAAGTGCTTAGCTTAAGCTTAGCTTAGCGTTAATTAAGTACTAAGTAGTCTCTTAAACCTTTTTATATACTTTAAACTATAATAAGTTAATAAAAAAGAAATAAATATAAAATTAAACTAAACTTATATTAAATAAAGACTTTAAATTATTTTTATTTTTTTTATTATAAATTACTTAAAAGCTAATAAAAACCTATACTTTTATTTAATAAAAAATATAAATAAATAAAAGCTAATTTAATTAAAAACTATATTAAACTTTAAGTAAACTAAAATAACTTACCTTATTATAAGTTTACTTTACTATATAATATTTAAAGTAAAAACTATTAATATTTAAATAATTAATAGCTATTATTATTATTAAATTACGCTAGATAGCTTTAGGAGCTATTATTTAGTACCTTTACTTATTTATTTATATAGGAAAAACCCTAGGGTAGGGAGGAAAATCTATATACTACTATATATTTTTTCTTAATTAAAGCCTTAAGGTAAAGCTTTAGCAGTTTTAATATATAAAATATAGTATACTATTAGCTAAGTTAATAGCTATAGTTACTAAAAAGGCTAAGGGAAAATTAATATAGTAGGCGTATATAATTTATATATTAAAAATATATAATTTAGGTATATATTAAGGATATCTAAGTATAGTTTAGTTTAGGGCTAGTAAAAGTCTATATTAGTTACTTATTTAATACTTTTAAGATATATTATATAATAGTTCTATATTAAGTAATATATTATTAAACTTATTTAATTAGGAATATAATTACTAATCTAAAGTATTATTATTAATTTAATATAAATAAATTAAAGGTTTAGGCTAAGCTTAAAGTAGAAGTTTACTAATATTACTATACTTTTATATTTTTATTTTTTAATTTTCTAATTAAAACTAGCTTACTAATAAATAATTTAAAGGGTTAAGTTTTTTTTTATAAATAAAGCCCTTTTTTTTAGATTTAAAGATCTCTCTTTTCTCTTTTTTTTTATAGTAAAAGCTTAAATTAATAAGTACCTTTTTTTTTTCTCTTTAGTTTTTAATATAAGCTTAATTTAAGTCTTTAGTTTTACTAATAATTTTAAGAAAAGACTATACTTTAATAAATAAATTAAAGCTTAATAAGTTATTTTAAGGTTTAGCTTAGTTTTAATACTAACCCTTTTAAAGCCTTTAGTAATAATAGCTTTATAATTCTTATATTACTTAAATAAAAAATCTAAAAAAAAGTTACTATAATTAGAAAGGTAAGGTCTCTTTTAAGCTTTCTTTAGTTTTATTATAGCTATTAACTATTTAAATACTAATAGTTTTTATTTTAAATATTATATAATAAAATATAATTATAATAAGGTAAGTTATTTTAGTTTACTTTAAATTTAGTATAGTCTCTAATTAAAGTAGCCCTTACTTATTTATATCTTTTATTAAATAAAAGTATAGGCTCTTTTTAATTTTTAAGTAATTTATAATAATAAAAATAAGGATAATTTAAAGTTCTTATTTAATATAAGTTTAGCTTAGTTTTATATCTCTTATTACTTAGCTAATATATTATAGTTTAAAGTATATTAAAAAGTTTAAAAGACTACTTAATACTTAGTTAATACTAAGCTAAGTATAGGTTAAACCCCTATTATTACTAAAGTAGTTTTTAAGGGCTTTAAGTAGAATATATTAAGCTATATAAAATATTTAGCTATAATTATAAAGTAAACTAATACTTTATTAGTAATAATAGCTATAATAGCTATAGAAAGAAACTTAACTAAAAGTAATAAAGAGAGAGGAAAGGGAATAGAAAATAGAGATAAAATAAATAAAAAAAGAGGGGGTTTAAAGGGGGGGGAGGGGGCTTTTTAAGGCTATAATAGGGCTTAAGAGTGCCTTTAAGGCTGCTTTTAAGGCTCTTAAGGTGTTTTTAGTAGCTATTTTCCCCTTTACTTTATAATTTCTATAGATAAATAAATTAGGTAGTTATAGCTTAATCCTAATATAGCCCTCCCTTTATTACTCTTTTATATTTATTTATAATCCTTAGTCTTTATATAATAAATATATAGGTTCCTTTCTACTTATACCCCCCTTATCTCCTTATTAAGTCTACCTAAGGCCTTATTCTTCTTTATATAGTTAGCTTTCTATCTTTTTTAAAGTATAAAGGCTAAGTAGTATTAAAGGAGTTAATTAATATTAAGTATTTATTAAATAAAATATCTTATTAATTTAAGTAAGTTAAAGGCTATATAAATATCCCTTTAGTCCTATATTAGTTCTATATTAGCGCTTATAAGTTAGAAATAGTTATATTTTAAGCACTATATAATTAAATATTAGTAGTCCTTCTTTTTACCTTAGTAGTAATATATTAATAATTTTACCTTAAGAATATAGTAATTATAAAAAAAGTAATTAAAGCTAATCTTTTTTATATATATTTAAATAAAAGCTACTAATTTAAACTTAATAAAGTAATAGTAAAGGTAAATAACTTTTACTTTAAAGTAAAAGTTAAGGTTTTATTTAGCTATATATTAGTTTTAGTATAAATTATAAGTAAATACCTTAGTTTTATCTTTATACTACTTATCTTTTTATTCTTTTTTTAGTTTCTAACTTAAGTTAAAAGCCTTAAAATTAAAAGGGGGGTAGTTTAAGAATAGCTTATAGTTTATAACTTATATTTACCTTTAATAAGTTACTTAGTAGTAAAGGTATATTATAACTATAGTATATATAATATAGATTTTTATTACTATACTATTTATTTTAATATATTTATAATATTACTAAACCTAATAGTTAAGGTAAAGGTTAAGAGATAGTATTATTATTTTAGTTTTAAATAGGGTCTATAATATTACCTTATAAGCGCTTAATACTACCTAAAGGCACTTAGTTTATTTTATAATAAATACTTTTATAATTCTTTTAGCTATATTACCTTATTTAATAGGGGTGTAGTATATACCTATATTATATATAATAAGGCTTTATATAACCTATATATATAGAAGTTTTAATTCCTATAGTAAGCACCCTTATATAAATACTATAAGTATAGTAAGGGCTAGCTATTAGTATATAAGCTTTTTTATAAGCTATTTTTAGTATACCTTTTACTATAGTTTATAGTATATTTAGACTCTTAAGAAGTATATAGCCTATACTAGCTAAATTATAGTATTACTAAGCTAAACCTATATTATATTTAGTTATCTTTTCTTAGTAAAATAAATAAGTTTACTTTTTTAAGAATAGAATTAAAGGCTAGATTTTTAAGACTATTTTTAGTAAACCTTTTATATAATTTTAAGTTATTTTTATATCTCTCCTATTATATATTTATATATTAGAATATTTATATTATTTAAGAATCTAAGGACTAAAGTAAAGTAAACTATTTTAAGTTTTTTATATAAGGGTATAATATATAATAGAAATAGTATTAGTAATATAAAGAACTCTTATAAAACCTCTATAAGTATAAATTAAGTAGTAGCTATTTTACCTTTAAATATTAAGTAAGCTTTTTATTTATTAGTAAAGGCTTAGGCCTACTATACTATTTATATAAGTAATTTAGTAGTAAGTATTATATATATTAGTTATTTATAGTAAATTATATTAAAGGCTATAGAAATATTTAATTAAAAAAGTAATATAGTTCTACTATAGTACTATACTATTTTTATAGCTTTTACTAAAATATTAAGGGCTACCTTAGTAAAGTAGTTTACTTTATTACTTATTTAAAAATTAAAAAGGGCGTCTCTTTTTTTAAATATATAGGTAATTTATACTATTACTGCTACTTTAAGGATTTTACTTATTATACTTAAAAAGGAAATAAAATACTATACTTCTATATTATTATTAAATTACACTAAATAGCTCTAGGAGCTACTTTCTAGTACCTCTGCTTATTTTACTATATAGGAAAAACCCTAAAGTAGGGAGGAAAACCTATATACTACTATATATTAGCCTATAATTAGGGCCCCTATATAGGACCTTAGTGGTTTTAATATATAAAATATAGTATACTATTAGCTAAGTTAGCAGCTATAGTTACTAAAAGGGCTAAGGAAAGATTAATATAGTAAGTATATATAATTTGTATATTAGAGATATATAGTCTAAATATATATTAGAGATATCTAAATGTAGTTTAGTTTAGAGCTAGTAGGAGTTTATATTAGTTGCTTATTTAACACTTTTAGAATATATTATATAGTAGTTCTATATTAAGTAACGCATTATTAGACTTATTTAATTAGAAATATAGTTACTAATTTAATATATAATTACTAATTTAGTATAAATAGGCTAAGGGTTTAATTTAAGTTTAAAGTAGGAGTTTATTAGTGCTACTATACTTTTATATTTTTACTTTTTAGTTTCCTAATTAAAACTAACTTATTAATAAGTAATTTAAAGAGTTAAGTCTTTTTTTATAAGTAAGGCCCTCTCTTTTAGGTTTAAAGACCTCTCTTTCCTTTTTTTTTTTATAGTAAAAGCTTAAATTAGTAAGTGCCCTTCTCTCTTCCCTTTAGTTTCTAGTATAAGCTTAGTTTAGGTCTTTAGTTTTACTAATAATTTTAAAGGAAGACTATACCTTAATAAACTAATTAAAGCTTAATAAGTTATCCTAAGGTCTAGCTTAGTTTTAATACTAACCCCCTTAAGGCCCTTAGTAGTAATAGCCTTATAATTCTTATATTATATAGATAAAAAATCTAAGAAAAAGTTACTATAATTAGAAAGGTAAGTTCCCTTTTAAGCCCCCCTTAGGTTTATTATAGCTACTAATTATTTAAGTATTAGTAGTTCCTATTTTAAATACTATATAATAGGGTATAATTATAATAAGGTAAGTTGTCTTAGTCTGCTTTAGGTTTAGTATAATCTCTAACTAAAGCAGCCCTTACTTATATATACCTCCTATTAAATAAAGGTATAGGCTTTTTTTAATTTTTAAGTAACTTATAATAATAAAGATAAAGATAATCTAAAGTCCTTATTTAATATAAGTTTAGTTTAGTTTTATATCTATCCCTACCTAGCTAATATATTATAGTTTAAAGTATATAAAAAGGTTTAAGGGACTACTTAGCGCTTAGTTAATACTAAGCTAAGTATAAGTTAAACCCTTACTATTACTAAGGCAGTCTTTAAAAGCTTTAAGTAGGATATACTAAGCTATATAAAAC
Organism: Claviceps sorghi; assembly: GCA_018360135.1. Lineage (NCBI taxonomy): Eukaryota > Fungi > Ascomycota > Sordariomycetes > Hypocreales > Clavicipitaceae > Claviceps > Claviceps sorghi. The sequence continues at coordinate 1,436 of SRPV01000087.1, read as the reverse complement.
ATTTAATTATAGCTATAAAGTAAACTAATACCTTATTAGTAATAGTAGCTATAGTAGCTATAAAGGGAAACCTAGCTAAAAATAGTAAAAAGAGAGAGAAGGGGATAGGGAATAAAGGTAAAATAAGTAAGGAGGGGGGGGGTTTAAAGGGAGGGAAGGGAGAGGTAACCTAAAGCTATAGTAAAACCTAAGGACGCCCTTAGGGCTGCCCTTAAAGCACCTAAAGTGTCTTTAGTAGCTATTTTCTTTTTTACTTTATAATTTCTATAAATAAATAAATTAAGTAGCTATAGCTTAGTCTTAATATAGCCCCCCCCTTACTACCTTTCTATATTTATTTATAGTTATTAGTCTTTATATAATAGCTATATAGGCTCCTTTCTATTTATATCTCCCTTATCTCTTTACTAGGTTTGCCTTAAGCCCTATCCTCCTTTATATAATTAATCTCTTATCTTTTTTAAAGTGTAAAGGCTAAGTAATATTAAAGAAGTTAGCTAATACTAAGTATTTATTAAATAAAGTATTTTACTAATTTTAGTAAGTTAAAGGCTATATAAATATCCCTTTAGTTCTATATTAGTTTTACTTTAGCACTTATTAATTAAAGGTAGTTATATTTTAGGCACTATATAATTAAATATTAGTAGTCCTCTTCTTTACCTTAGTAGTAGTATATTAGTAATTCTACCTTAGGAATATAATAGTTATAAAAAAAGTAATTAAGGCTAATCTTTTCTATATATATCTAAATAAGGGCTACTAATTTAAACTTAGTAAAGTAGTAGTAAAGTTAAATAATTTTTACTTTAAAATAAAAGTTAAGGTTCTATTTAGCTATATACTAATCCTAATATAAATTATAAGTAAAGGCTTTAATTTTATTCTTATATTACCTATCTTTCTATTCTTTTTTTAGTTTTTAGCTTAAACTAAAGGTCTTAGAATTAAAAAGGAGGCAGTTTAGAAATAGCTTATAGTCTATAACTTATATTTATCTTTAATAGGTTACTTAATAGCAGAGGTGTGTTATAACTATAGTATATATAGTATAGATCCTTATTACTATACTATTTATTTTAATACATTTATAGTATTACTAAACCTAGTAGTTAAGGTAAAGGTTAAGAGGTAGTATTACTATTTTAATCTTAAGTAGGGTTTATAATATTACCTTATAAGCGCTTAATACTACTTAAAGACACTTAGTTTACTTTATAATAAATACTTTTACAATTCCTTTAGCTATACTACCTTATTTAGTAGGGGTGTAGTATATGCCTATACTATATATAATAAGGCTCTATATAACCTATATATATAGAAGTTTTAATTCCTATAGTAAGCACCCCTATATAAATACTATAAGTGTAGTAAAGGCTAGCTATTAGTATATAAGCTTTTTTATAAGCTATTTTTAGTATGCCTTTTACTAT
>SRPV01000869.1:0-13029 GCA_018360135.1 Claviceps sorghi | reverse complement strand
CTCCCCCTTATTCTTTTTCTATTTTTTTTTTCTCTTTTGCACTTTTATTTAGAAAGGTGCCCCTAAGCGCACCGTGTCTTTATGTTTATATATATGTGATAAAGGGGAGAAAAATAAGAGATAAAGGAATTAAGAAAAAGAAGAAAGAAGAAAGAAAAAGAAAAAGAAAAAAGAAAAAAGAAAAACGACCTAGGAAAGAAAAAGGAATCTAAAGGAAAGAGCTAAAAAGAAGAAGAAACGACAGAAAACAAAAGGATGCTAACAGTTGATGCTTGGAAACAAAACGAGTAGGCGCACATGCTTGACATAGAGTGCTTCACGTACCTCAACCGCGCGCTGGAATCGCCGATTGCCCCCATCGTGGTCTTGGCGTCGAATCGCGGAATGTGCACAATAAGAGGCACTGACGACATTGTCGCCGCACACGGCATTCCGACAGATTTCCTCGCTCGGCTCCTCATCATCCCCACGGCGCCCTACCAGGCCGACGAAATCAAGCAGATTGTGCGGATAAGAGCCTCTACCGAGGGCGTGTCCATCACGGATGCGGCCATTGACAGCATCTCAGACCACGGTGTCCGCATTAGTCTGCGCTATTGCTTGCAGCTGCTAACCCCAGCAAGGTATGTACCTTGTTATGAACGGGACCTGGAAACAAGCAGCGCCCCCCCCCCCCTCTCTTTCCCTTCTTCTTTCCTTTTTCCCTTTTTTTTTCCCTACCCATCTTCTTTGGTCCCATCCCACTGCCGCCAGCACTAGAACCACATGCGTCCATGGCGGCGTGGCCCCCTCCAGGAAAACAGACGGACTATGTACTGTCTCAGACATTGTCGCTGACGATGCAACGCGCTAGCATTCTTGCAAAGGCGAGCGGTCGCTCTCAGATTGACGTCCAGGACGTCAGCGAGTGCGAGGACCTCTTCCTCGATGCTCGCCGTAGTGCCACGCTATTGAGTAGCGAAGCTGGCCGGGGCTACATTTCGTAGATTTGCCAACTTTTGTTTCGTCGTCATTTTTTTTTTTTTGGTCCCCTCTCGTTTTCCTTTTTCCTCGCAGAGGTACCCCGCTCTGGAGCACAACAAAAACGGAAAAGAAAGAGAGAAAGTAAGAGGCATTTTCGCTCGAGGGAGACTCTTGAAACGTCTTTTTTGCCATGTTGCTTGTGGGGAAATGGGTGGTTCACAGCGGCGCCGGGCATTATGGATGTACGGCGCGTATATATGATTTTGATGAAAATTTTCTCTCTTCATTGTCAGTTTCAGTTCTATTTCCCCCCCTCCGTTCGTCTTTTCCATCACGTCCATGGTTTTTTTTTTCCCCCTCTTCTCCTTCATGTCAATGGTGAAGCCCCTCCTTCCCCCCGGCCATACTGTCAAGAGAATCTCTATCCATATTGGTCTCTTTCCGCCAGCTGCTGTTATTTATAGCGTCGGACGTCAGAATGAGGTGCCACAGGGGAGCACTGTATTGTATTCTCCTCCTGCCAGCCAGTAAAAACGGGTGGAGCCCGTCTGTCAACTTTTTGCCAAGACTTGGCCAAGATCAGATTGTTCGCGAATCGAGAAGCCTCGGCGCGATCGTCGGTTGAGCTACAAAGAGCAGGGCGGGCGAACGGGCGAACGGGCGGGCGGGCAGGCAGGCAGAGGAGGGCGTATGTACAGGGGAGGGCGGACAGGGGGAGGCAGGCAGGCAGGCAGGGGCAAGGCACCAAAGCGTCAGGATACAAGGGGATTTTACCAAGACACAATGGAAGAAATGCTTCCAAATTCCGCAAGCGCTGGAAGCAGGCTGCATCAACCAGACCAGACCAGACGTTTCTGACTTCTCCGATGTCTCTCGTCAACGGGGAACGGGGAACGGGGAACAGGGGGGACCGGGGGGGACGGGGGACGGGAGACGGGGAACATGGATCAAGCTGTCAGCCAGTCCATTCTTCCATGAGGCATTGTCAGGCCACAGCGGCCTGCCAGGCTGAGACATTCAGGGACTGAGAAAAAAAAAAGCACAATCCGCCGATACAACACATGTAGGCTGGCCGTCCACTCGCAGCACGTCGATAGGTGGGCGCCCGCGAGCTTTTTGCCTCCGTCTCCTCTCCCATTCTTGCAGGTGTCCCTTCTCCTTCGCACGCATGCATACATGTGGTCTTCCACGGCAAATCCCGGTGCTACACACGCACCCGCAGGACACACCCGCAGGACACACCTGCAGGTGCAGATCGTCGTACATACAATATGTATGTATGTATGCTATGGCTGGGTGGCATTGAGCACTCACGTGCAGCAACGAGTGCCAGCCCCCGTTCGGATGAGCTATAGCCTTTGTCTCAGGCTTTGGAGCATTCCAGACGCTAGCCGGCTCACATTCCTGCCGGCATGAGCTTAGCCATTGTCGTCGCCGAGCGAGGTTGGAGCGGGTACGGATGGATGGACAGGAGCCTTTGACATCGATTCTGGCTTGAGCAAGCCACAAGGTGGCAGTCTTGGTGGATGCCAAATGTGAGAGGACCAGCGGCTCGACAAACAAGCCCAACCAGGCAGCGACGACGTTTCCTTTTGAATTTAAAAAGAAGAGAAAAAGAAAAAAAAAAGAAGAAGAAAGAAGAAGAGAGAGAGAGAGAGAGAGAAAGAAGAAAGAAAAACAAACAAACAACCCCGTGGTCGCTACCTGGCTCGACATGCTACACTGCACGATATCATGGACCGATGGTTTAGCGAGAACGACTGACTGGCTGGTGCGTCCGAAAAAAAAAAAAAGGAGGAGATTCGGGACATTGAGCCCAAATTTTCCGTTGGTCGAGACCCGACAATCACAGGGGCCCCTCGCACGAGTCGCCCCCCTTCCTAACGCTGTTCCGTTACCGGCTTAAAATGGGGAGTATCTGATCCCGGATCGTCATTATGATAAAGGCCCGATACTGAGAGAACGGCTGGCGGCATAGTTAAAAGTATAATCTCACCTCGCCCCAGCGGGCAGCGAGCTCTTGTCCTCACTTGCCTGGTTCCGTTCTTGACAGGGCGATCGAGAACCTTCAGACAAGCCTGCGGCTGGCTGTTAAACCCACACTAGAGGTTTCCCGAGACATGGATGAGTTCCCACTGGCCCAAGGAAAGGCGAGGCAGTCCCACGAGCTAGATGATGGCGGCAAGGCAGTAGGCTATCAAGCTAGTCAGTCATGAGCTTATCCCAAGACGGGTTCTTGATAAGCCAATACCTTCTTCATTGTCGACGTTTGAGGTACAACTGGACGGCTCGTCTAATGCGTGAGAATGCCACCGGGAGCCACCAGTAACAACGAGCCTTTTTTTTTTAAAAAAAAAAAAAAAAAAAAAAAAAAAGAGCTCTTTGGTAACTGGCTTTATTCCCCTCCATTCCGAGTAGCGAGCCTTCTTTATTATCCCTCGCCATCCGGGGAAACCCTTTCCTCTGCCATTTTGTGCTTCGTTTGCTTTTCAACAGTGCTTGAGATGCATCCTTGAACAACACTTGGCCCTTCATCTGGGTTCGCGAGGACAATGGTGTAAGCTGGAGGAGGCACAAATAAGAACTGAGTTGAATGGTTCTGTTTCGCCGACTTTCACCGACGCCTGATCCTTTCGTCTCTCCCCCCCCCTCTCTCACACACTTCACTGCACCATGACCCAAGTGCTGTCTTTGACCAGTCAGGAAGACATGCAAACTGTGGGTGCCTCAATCCACCGGCACATGAGCCTTGACACGCCTTTCAGACGTCGTGGAAGCTTTGAACTGGCGCCTGACGGGAAATCGTCTCTCAGCTTCTTCAGGGAAGGATCGGGAAGGAACGGGACAACAACAGTAAATAACATCGATGCCACTTACGGCATGTTCGAACCGCTCGCAACCGGCTCATCTGGACAGCTCGCACAAGATGGCTCTCGAGACATCATCTGTCTTTGTACTCCAGCGCCAAAAATACCTAGGCCGAGAAATGGTAAGCTGTTCAGCCACTCCTCCCCCACCAGCTTCTTGAATATGTAGAGCCCGCCATGAATTTTTCCGCAGCTTGTCGAGCTATACGTTCGAAAAGGCAAAGTCCACATCAAAAAGAAGAAGAAGAAGAAGAAGAAGAAGAAGAAAAAGAAAACGTTGGAAACGTTTGCTGCTTGCGGACCGATTACTACATCCGCGCAGAATTCGTGACTGACCCATGCTTTACCTCAGCATTTATTTTGTATCGTCAGCATCATCAATCACAGGTTACTGCAGAAAACCCCAAGCTCTCCAACCCAGAGATTTCGAAAATCATAGGAGACAAGTGGAAGCATGAGGGTGAAGAGGTCAAGGAAAATTGGAAGAAGCTTGCGGAGGAGGAGAAGCAGCGACACCAACATCAATATCCGAACTACCGATATCAACCCCGACGAGGCACCAAGACGCAAGGGAACTGGACGAGTACCTCGCCAACGGATGAGCACGGTCGGTGTCCCAAATGTCATGGACGATCCATCTCGACCCCTCGAACGCCCCTAACTCCCTTCTCGTCGTCACCGGCTGGGAATTTTACAATTGCTTCTCATATGCAGCCGTCGTTGGGTCGCGTGGACACAGCTGTTTCCTCTGTTTCCCGTCGATCAAGCTTTGAATTGTCTCCTACTAGCAGTCTGCCATTCGCACATCAGCTGCATTTAGTGCGAGATATTGAACAGGGCGAGCCGAGCTCTCCCGAGATGAAGCGGAGACGTGCCAATGGGACAGGCGGTTATCATGCTATCACGGGAGCGCCGGGGGCGTATACTATCAGGCCGCCGCCTGATTTGAGACGGACCCCTCCGCGTGGAACCTCCAATTCCATGAGATACTATGCAGGAACAACGCTGCCAGATCTAGTCAGTCTTCCCGGGTCACGGAGCGGTCCGATGCCTCCGCCTCTCCGGCCCACAGGATCCTCGTCTTGGGCTGCCGACAAGGACTCTCTCGACCCTCGACACAGCGGATTCGATGAGTCCTTGCGGTTGCCGCCGCTGCAAACATCGATTCCTTCCTCTCCCGCCCGGTCGCCGAGTCTCGACGGTAGGTTTGTGGGTATCCCGTCAACGAGATTGAATCTCTCACCGATATGGGACCAACAGCACCCAACAAACCTCGATGCAAAGTCGGCGTCGATGGAACCAAGTCTGACACAAAAGCTCAAGATCCTGTCAGCCGTTTGTGACCCACTTCCTTGTGCCGACAACCGCTCACCACATTTTGATAAACGAGGTGCATTCATTTCTGTTGAAGGGGCCAGTCCGAATATCCTAGACCAAGTGGGCCGATCTCTTGAGAAGATCCTCGTGGCTGGTGATGACGTTGCGCTCAAAGTATGGAAAAACGACGAGCCAGACGAGTTCCACACTTCGGAGCCAAGCGCAACAAAGTCCCGAGGTGTCGACGCTGGACTGTCACCAAGAACAGCCAAAACTGAAGTTGAGTCGACTGTCAAGGAAGACTTGCTTTCGTCTTATTTTAAGATTATTCTCTCCTGGAGGCGAAAATCAAAACAAATTGCACATCACGTCACTGACGGACGTATTGGGGAAAGTCTCAACGAAGAGAACCAGGACAATGATGGCAAGACCGTGGGCGCGTGGTCAACCACCGCATTGGCTTCCCACCGAGACGACTTCAGGCCGACAGCAGTTCCAAAAAGACCCGTTGCTTTGGTCAAAGGCGGGTTCAGTCTGACCATCTCAGACAGATTTGCATCCGCAATACCCATCTCGGACAACTATACGCTTGCCGATCATTGGCAATGGATGGCCAATCTCTGGCGCGGCACGGCGAATCCTGATCTTGTGGTGCATGTGCAAGAAAGCCGTGATGGACAAGACGAAACAGGAGTAGTAGATGTGTCGAAAAGGATGGGACTGATTACTGTAAAGGTGCCCAGAGGCCACAGTTTGGATGAAGCAACGGAACGCCGAATGGCATTCGAGGTTATGGAATGGATGAGGGAAGGGCGTAATCAAGACGAGGCTCCCCAAAATCGAAGACAAGACTCATTTTAAGATTGTGAGATGCAACATCGACCGCGAGGAGAAAGTTTCGTTTCTCTGAGGACCTCGAGAGACACGACAGTCTTGATAACGCATCGAGAGGAGAAGGAAATCGATCCTCCGCCCTCCCCCCCTTTTTTCCCCTTGTCTGTTTATCTGTTTGTCTGTCTGGGATATAGGCGTTTAGCTGTGCCAGACTTTGCGATCATGGCGAATAGAAAGGAGGATGAGGTAGATTGGAATCGGTACCGCCTTGGCGGGCGTTGAGAGATGGATGAGGGAAGGATGTAGTAGTCGAGTATGCATCCGTAAAAGTCGGTAGTAGATCCAAGACGATATACGAGTTGCTTTGAGAGATGTGAGATTTCAGTATTTCTGCGTCGTGATTATACATATGTAAGTACATACTTAGTATGTATGTGTGCATACATGTTGATTACACACCATGAAATGTGTGGTGTTGGTGGGTGACGATGTGACCGAAAATGGAAGGAAGCGTGTGGTGGGCATGGCCCACCATGCCATGCCATGCCATGTTTGTTTGTGGTCTCAGATCTGCCGATCTCGCCGCCTCGGACATCAGGCACAAACAAGGCAGGAGCCGCTGCTGAGGTTAGTGCTCAGATATCTCGGTATCTAAGTAGCACCTACCGTACACAGCTCGTAGATAATAGGTACTTCAGAAGCTATCTGAGGGACCGAGTACGGGTACGTACCAGTCGACGCGTCTGGGTCTGTTTGACGGCAGCAGCACTCCGTGGTACTCCAGAGGCACCACAGCCTGGGGGCACTCTGACAGCCACAACCACAAGCTGGCTGGGCGGATACGCGCCACCATCAACAACCCCTGACGCAACACGCCAGCATCAACAGCATCGAAACAAGGCCTCGCCAGCTCTGCCGCTTTTGGCGTCACGATGCCCTCATCCTCTCGCCACAACTTCTCATGATGCCAGACTTCAAGCCTGGCCAGACGGTGCTGCTCAGTGATGGCCGCAAGGCCACCGTCCGCTTTGTCGGCCAGACCAGCTTCCAGGTTGGAGACTGGATTGGTGTTGAGCTGGAGGACAAGACGGGCAAAAACGATGGAAGCGTTCAGGGCATCAGGTACTTCGACTGTCCGGCGGGCTATGGCATGTTTGTCAAGCCCGTAATGGCAACGATTGTCGCCCAGCCTCCGACCACGAAACCAGCTCGCAAGCCGGCCCGCCCAAGCAGCTTTGCTCCTGCCGCAATCAAGACAGCACCCAGCAGCGATGTTGCCTTGGCCAAGAGGAGGAGTTTGAACGCTCCGAGTCCCAGTCCTGTGCCCAAGGCTCGTCCGCCCAGCCTCGTGAGATCGCCAACGAAATCACCAACCAAGCAGCTGAACGCCTCCTCTAGTGCCACAGCCTCACGAACGGGGACGCCTTCTAATGGACGAGGTCCCTCAGCTTCTGCGGGAGCAGGACCTGCTTATTCCCGGGCACGAGCTTCGACAACATCGCAGCGAATGTCAATGGGACCACCACCCGTGCCACTTTCACGAACGTCGCGGGTGTACTCAGTGTCGTCTGTGGTATCAAAGACAGCGGGCGCGAATACTAGGCCTATGAGCGTGGCCCGCCAATTAGGGTCTCTCCGGTCCATGTCGCGCGCGGATTCCGGACCACGACACTCCATCGATTCACAAACAGGACGAGATAGCGGTTCACCTGATGACACGAGTCCTGGGTCCCCGACGAAGAGCGATAGCGAGATTCTATCGCCACAACCAAAGAGCCCTGTAACAGGACGAGCGAAAGCGCTGGAGCGAATGACAGCTCAAACATCCCCGCGGGAATCCTCCACCACCCCGCCCGTGCCGAAGAGGCCTGCGGCAGCTCCTGCGCAGCGGTCCAGTTCCAACACTGCGGCGGCCAATCGTGAGATAGAGGATTTGAAGGCAAAACTCAAAGTTCTGGAACGAAAGCGCTCGGAGGACAGGGATAAACTGAATCTATTGGACAAGGTGCAGGGCGAACGAGACAAGTTTGAGGGAATCATCCAAAAGCTTCAACAAAAGTACCAGCCTCAACAACAGGAAAACGCAGACCTGCGTAAGCAACTCAAAGAAGCAGAGGCAAAATTCGAATCCATTGAAGCCATGCAGGCCGAGCATGACACTGCGCTAGAGCTGGCGGCCCTCGACCGAGAGATGGCCGAAGAAACGGCCGAGGTGTTGAAGATGGAGGTTGACGCACTGAAGCAGAAGTCGGAAGAGCTGGAGCTCGAGGTCGAGGTGCTTCGAGAGGAGAACTTGGAATACAGCAAGGGCATGACGCCCGAAGACCGTGCAAGCACTGGTTGGCTGCAGATGGAGAGAACAAATGAACGTCTACGAGAAGCTCTGATCAGGCTGCGGGATCTGACCCAGGCCCAGGAAGAGGAGCTTCGAGACCAAATTGTTGGTCTCGAGGAAGACGTGAAAGAGTTTGGTAAAACTAAGCAGGCATACGAATCCGCAAAGGAAAAGCTGGCGCAATCCGAAGCGGCTGTGGACGACCTCAGACAGCAACTCGATACCGCGCTCGGAGCAGAAGACATGATTGAAGACTTGACGGAACGAAACATGAGCATGTCGGAGCAGTTGGAGGAACTCAAGGCCGTGGTTGCAGATCTCGAGAGCCTCAAGGAGATCAATGATGAGCTTGAAGCCAACCACGTGCAAAACGAAAAGGAGATGCAGGAAGAGTTGGACTTCAAGGATAGTGTCATCACCGAACAAGCACGGCGGGCTGGTCAGCAGGAAGAAGCATTTGAGGACATGGAATACACAGTTTCGCGGTTCCGAGAACTCGTCACGAACCTCCAGAGCGATCTGGAGGACATGCGGGCGTCCCAGGCAGTTACCGAAGGGGAGTCAGAGAAGCTCAACGATCGATCGCGAGCCATGATGGACTTGAACATGAAGCTGCAGATCTCGGCGGCCAAGGCACAGGTCAAGACGATTGACCTGGAGCTACGCCGCCTGGACGCGCAGGAGGCTGATCAGCATCTGGAAATTGTCAAACTTTTCCTGCCAGACACGTACCAGGAAGACCGGGACTCGGTGCTCGCCTTATTGAGGTTTAGAAGGCTGTCCTTCAAGGCGAATCTTCTCAATGGGTTCATTAGGGAGCGCATCAACGACCAGGCGCACGCCGGGCACGAGGACGACATTCTCGCGGGCTGCGATGCCGTGGACAAGCTGGTGTGGGTTTCCGCCATGTGCGATCGGTTCGTCAACGACATGAGCCATTGTACGATTGAGCAGTTCTCCAAGTACCAATATTCATTACTGGAACTGGAGCCTGTGGAGCGCACACTCAATGCCTGGATCGACGGTCTGCGTCGTGACGACTTGAAGGAGAAGAAGTGCGCCGACGATCTCCAGCGCACCATTGCCCTCATGTCGCACCTGGCAGAAGTGCACATTTCGAATAATCTCCCGAGCCTCGCCGACGAGATGCACATGTCATCGCTGATGGTGCAGAGCCATTTGGACATGGCAGCGATTTCATTCAACACGATGAGAACCATGGTGCAGCGAGCGATTCCCGCCCCAGCCGCCGAAGGCGAGAGCGATGATGAGATGAGCCAGTTCTTGGCCAAGAGGCTCGAGTTGGCCATTACTCAGACGAGGAGCACCAAAGTGATTGCCGGAAAGGCGGTACGAGCCTTGGAGGACCTCAAGACGCGTTCCCTGTCTTTGTACCCCGACACCAAGGACATATTTGAGCGTTGCGAGTCGGCCAGCCAAGAGCTGGCGAGCATGGTGCGGGCCATGGGCAACGGCATCCACGCCCTGCTTACGCAGGACGAAGGCCGCAGCGAGCCTTTCACGGTGAAGGAGATTGAACAGGCCATTCACCGGGGCGTTGTGGCTGCGAGCTCGGCGGACTCGATGGACTCGGCGACGGCGGCCACCTGGGCGGGAGAGTCTGACATGTTCTCTGCCTATCTGAACAAGCTACACAGGCTCACGGCTCACATAAATGACGCGACGGCGCTGGCGACGGATCTCGACCAGACGCAAGAATTCGACGTGCACCCCGCGCCATGGAAGCTCCGGTCCCAGGCGCTCCTGGCCCTCAAGACGGTGCCGGTTGACGCCGAGGAAGAGCTGCGGCGTCTCAAGGAGGAACACAACGAAGCACGCAGAACCATTGCGCAGCGAGACGAGCACCTCAGCACGGCCGCTCTCAAGATTGAGACGCTGGAGTCACGCATGCGCGACGCGCACGCCAACATTGAGCGCATCACCAACCTGCAGCGGCAGCTCGAGACGGCAGACGAGCAAGTCATCAGCCTCAAAGAGGACATTGAGAAGCAAGATCGAGAACTCAAGAGCCTGGAAACCGAGCGCGACAAGTGGAAGAAGATTGCAAGTGACAGCCGAGCGTATGCTGATGGTGCCGATGCGGCGGGCATGAAGGCCGGTCAGGAGCGGGCCGTGGCCACAGCTCGTGAGATGGACGCCCTGAAGAAGGACGTGGAGAGCCTCCAGTCGGCCGTACGGTACCTGCGAGAAGACAACCGCCGTGCGCGCTTGACGGAGCAACAGAACTGCGAGTGGCTTCTCGAACCGCTCAAGAAGCCGGCGCCGATGGCCGAGCAGCGCAAAGCACTGCTGCTTGCCGAGGGCAAAGACGTGCTGGGCGAGCTGGTCAAGATGACGGCCTCGGCAACCATGTTCAAGTATGCGGCGCTACCCAAGGACAAACTCGCCTGGAGACCAGCCAAGACGACGCCGCAGTATCATGCTGCCAAACAAATGGAGGACTATGCCGCTTGGAAAGCCTGGCAGGAGTCTGTGGTCAAGAAGTCGTCCCTACTGCGCAGCACACAGGAGGCCAGCGATAAGGCAAAGGGCCGTCGTCTTGGCAATCCCGCAGCACAACTACGAATCAGATTGCCCGGCCCAGACGGCAAGATGATGACGGGCTCTGGCCTCGGACGGAACGTGGAAATTGTCGGGTCGCGTGCGTGGGAGGCCATACAGAGCGCCGGAATTGGCGCGTAAAATGTCGCCGCCCCGTGTAAAAACAAGAAAGGAAAGGAAAGGAAAGGAAAGGAAAGACAACCAATGTCCGCCGGGGGCGACGAAAGTCCAAACTTTTGTCTCTGTCCACGCCAAAGAATTGTCTTTAGATACACTGTGGATGATTTGATAGAAGCAAATTTAATCTGCGCCTCTGGTTTGTGCCGTGGCCCTTTTGTAGAAGAATGCGAGTCGCACGTCCTGACCACTGCTTGACCATTGTGAACCAGCAAAGGGACACGACAAAGAAATCATGACTTTGCCTTGCCCTTCTTGTCCTTCTTCTTCCTCCCGCCCGCACCGGCACCGCCGCCGGCACCACCACCGGCACCACCGCCCATCAACGCAGCCATAGGATCCCCCCCACCCTGCATCTCCCTCATCATATCCTTGAACAGGTCCTCCGACACACCACCCCCCGTCATGGCAGGACTCAGGTACGGCACAAACTCGCTCATCTTCCAGCCCCGCGGCACCGCAGGCCTCGGATACGCCGTCCCCTCCGGCGGCTGCACCTGCCCGCCCATGCGCACCCTCAACCCGAGACTATCCTCCGAGGTGGGATTCTCAAGAAGATGCCTCGCCACCAGGATATACAGGTGGTGCTTGTTGCGGACGACATCCCGCGCGGGCCCAAGACAAACCCTCACACGACCGGGGTTGGCCCAATCCTTGGGATGCGTCTTGTCGGGCTCGAGAACGGTCTGCAGGCGCAGCCGCGCACAGGCATTTGCTATCTCGCGCGCGAGCGGCGAGCGCGACGCCAGCGGGGAGGGCACGCGGCGGCCCTGGGCGCGGGAGCGCAGCGCGTCAAAGTAGACCGGGTAGAGACATTGGTAGGTGGTGTAGGCGGAGCGGTCGGGCTGGGGAGGCGGAACGGGGGGTTGGGCCTGGGCGGGCGTGACGCGGCGCAGGATGTCCGAGTCGAGGAAGTCGTCGATGTTGTCTTCTTCTGGGTCCGAGACTGCGTCTGGGTCGCTGTCGGAGACGTCTTCCACTTGGGGGTGGGACATTGCTTGTTTTCCTCTTTGCGAAAAACCCCTCTTTTCCTTTTCTTTGCTCTTCTTTCTTTCACCCCGCCTTCGTTTGCACGGTTTTGGGCGGGTGAGCAAGGTCGTTTTTTGGGAGAGGCAGGTTATGCTTGTGGTTTTTGGAGGCGTGGCACGACGTTGCTCTGGAGTGGGTGCGGTTTTTGGTCAACGGACTGGACCTGGTGGGTTCTTGGGCTGTGGTTGGCTGCGGGATGCTCAAGTGGGGCGTCGCTGTGTCCCGGAGTCTGGGGTCCCAAGGTTGAAAGAGGGCATATGTATGTATTTCGACAGGACAAAAAAAGGGCCTTGTAGACACACGCACGTGTATAGATCTATTGACGCGAAAGCTATTCAACCCCGCATTCAATGGTTTTTTCTGTTTGTATGTACACGACAGCAACATCATGCCGTCGCCTCCATACTCCCGTCCCCACGCCCCACGCCCCACGCCTCATGCATCCATCAGCCAAGATCCGCCCCTCTGTCCTAGACAAGCATCGATTGGAGGATCCCCTTTGCAACCGCGGGGAGAAAAGAAGCCAGAAGCCTTGAAACGATGACGAAAAAAAAAAAAAAAAAAAAAAAAAAAAAAAAAACACACACAAGTCAGGACGCCGTGTCCTGTAATGTCGTCGTGGAAAACATCATGGGCTCTCTGGCCATTCGTCGTATCGCATGTGAAATGAGTCAAAAAAAAAAAAAAAACATGCCCTTTTTGCCCATGCTTTCCCGGGGCTGCGGCTAAAAAAAAAAAAAACGAAAAATAAAAGAAAGCAGGTAGATTTTCGCACTATGAGCGCCTCGTTATCCGTGTCAATTCGCTCTAATATTTGGATTTTTAAACTTTGTGCCTGGCGGGTGGGCTTCCTCGGGAAACTTGCAGAATGGATGTGTACAGACGCCGTCACGGATACTGGGACACTGCGACGGGAAATGTTAGTTACTAGAGCCTGGAAACGAC
>SRPV01000868.1:0-13036 GCA_018360135.1 Claviceps sorghi | reverse complement strand
TTTTTTTTCGACGAAACCTCGCAGTGACAATCGATTCAGAGAAGGACTGATGGATTCGACCTCCCCTTTTGGCTCTCGGTACACACTCGGCAGACAAAGCCAAGCCGAGAGGAGCAATGGCTATTTTGCATATACGTCGCTTTGAGTTTGTTCATGTGCATCTGACGCGAAAGGATCGTGCATCCTCATCGAGAAGGAGAAGGACCTTGGGCGTTGTGGATCGAACTGTACACAGTCCTTGGGGTGTTGAAACACGATACACGCCCCTCTTCTTAATGGACGGGCGGGTCGAACTGCATATGCGGCTGTTAGCCGGGGACTTTATATGATGTAGCAAGCGTAGACTACCCTCTATAGATGCATTCTCCTTCCTACGGTTACTATGATATTCGATGTATCTCTGGATTTCTAGCCATGCCGTTATAATTTTTGAAGCAATGATTGGTTGGCCCAACGAGCCCGGTCAAGTCACGGTTTTGGATCATGCAAGGGTTGTACTGAGCGGTATATACATTAAGTACCTAGGTATCGAGGTACTTAAGTAAGTGCCTACGTGGTCACGAGTGCGACGCGGTGGGGCAGCAGCAATTTGCTCAAACCTCCATGTTGCAGGAGACATCTGAATCGGAATCTAAATCGAAATCGAAATCGGAGCCTGGCGGTCGGCGGCCGGCGGCCCAGTCGATCAGAGGACAAAACTACCGACTGGTCGATGTCGGCAGATCCCTCCATCCCTCCATCCCTCTCGGTTCTTCTCGTTCCTCTCGTTCCTCTTCTCGGTTCCGGCGACGTCACATTCGCATCACGATGATGGGAGAGACCTTGGATTCCATGCATACAAATCCTTGGTCGTCGACTCGTCGACGCACGAGGATGTATGGCAACATGGTTTACCATGGAGGAGCATGACCTGACGACGACTGTGCTCGCCATGGAGCCAGATAGGTACCCTATCCTCGCTGTTTGTCCGTCGTCGAAGCGACTCGAGTCCCGGGACATGCCAAGGGAGTCAGGCAATGATGACTTTTCCGCACCCATCAGCAGAACGAGCCGGCACGAACCCGTGCATGACAAAGCGTTGTCGGATGCCGCGACCCGGCAATGCTCTACCATGCTGCCGCAACATGAACCTCCCCATGCTCCATGTGGCTGCATCACAGAACCAGAAGTTGGAAGGATGAAGGATGCGCGCCAAAGTCTTGCCCGTAGCAACAGACGACCGATGACGCAAGAGTATACATGTCCTGCACTGTACGTGTGCAACTGTAAATATGTTTTCGTGTATCATGTGGGGAAAATATACCTACACATGTATCCGAGGCGGAATCCAGCGCCGGGTGACGCAGAACTCACCGAGACTCGGACGAGCATGATAGCTTGAGGGGCTCTCGAATTGAAATTGACCAACTTTGAGCGCAAAGCATCCTGAGCAACCACCCTGAACCTCCATCTCCGGCCAGCTGATGCTAGGCCCGTCCCAAGCGGACAATGGGGTTGATAAAACGCACCGTTTTCCAATTGGATTACGTCCTGCCTCGGAAGCGGCAGATGCGTAGCGTAGCGCCGGCGCCGAGGCATCCTGATATGTCCCGGCATTTTCATTTGTGCCGCTGCTTGGTGCCGAGAAGCACGTTTCAGGTGGTGTAGACGTCAAGTCCGAACGTGACGACAGATGTCTGGCATCCATTGAGTGGCTCTGTTCTGACTACGGAGTTTTACCTCTATGTGTTTCTCCTCCGATTGTCCGGTCGTGTTCGTGTCTCTCCTCTCCACCTCCCCCCCCACTCCCAACCCCCGGTTCGGGGATGAGAAACAAATCATCCTGCACTGACAGGTTTGCGTGTTTTGGAATAAGGGGCCGCCAACGAGTAGCGAGCGGACGGTGCGCCGTCAGCAACAAGGGTCCAGCATGAGGCTTTTGGGAGGAGGAGATCAAGATGACAGCCGCCAACCCGGGGGCATGTGGGGAATAAGAATACATAACTTGCCGCGGCGCTGGTGGAATGATCTGGATACATGCCACGGGCTTGTCGAGCTCGTCATCTCTGGATGGGGGGGAGGCTTCGACCTTTTACAAGGTTGTCGTGGAGGGAATTGTCCGCCCTGTTGCTGTTATTGCAACCGGCAGCATGGGCCAGATTCCAATAGCTTTTTTTCTCTTATAAATCTTTTTTTTTAAATGGCATTCTTCTTGTGTTTTTCTTGTGTGTGTGTGTGTGTGTGTGTGTGTATTTTTGCCAGACGGAAATGGTTTCATCGGGAAAGCACATGACATCATGCAACAGACAGCGCAGCTCATGCACAACAACCAACTGCTTCCAAGTGCGCAGCTCTGAAACACCACGTCTCTCTTTCAAACAAACTTTTGTTTCTTTCCTCAACCATAAAATGATAAAAAAAAAAAAAACGACATTTCTACTCAGAGCAGTCATGTCCCCGTAGTGCAGGCTGCAAATCACGTGTTTTGTCCAGAGCGGTTTTCACGGCCAGGGCAGCTGTGGGCCGTTGCCCACGTGCAGCAGCCAATGTACTTGCTGCATGTATGTAGGTTTGGCACAGTCAGTAGGTACATTCAAGGACGAGGAGAGGGCGGAAAAAAGGAACATTGGAAACGCAATGCTTGTGTGCGATTGCCGGCCAGACACGGATGTTGGGTTTGCTGCATCGTATACGTGATAAATGCCGGGTTCGGTGTAGCTGTTTATTCTTTTCTCTTGGTTTTTTTTTTTTTTTTCAAAAATTTTTTTTTTAATTTTTTTTTTAAAAAAAACTGCCACTTCTTGATCAAGCTGTGAGACGTGCGGGCGGGTGGCGGTCAGAACTGAAACGAGGGGGTTATTACGAACAAACAAAGGGAAAACAAGGCCCCTAAAAAAAAAAAAAAACCCGCCCAGCAACCCGGATCCCTCGGGACAAGCCTTTTCCTCCCGATACGCTGGTCAGTAACGCTGGTCAGCATGTTGTATGTATGTATGTACAACATAGATTCCGCGGCCCCATGGCCAGCTTCTCGAAATCCCCGCCCCAGCCCGTTGGCGACGGTCGAAACGCCGCCCGTTTCACAGCTGTGGGCGCTGCGACGTGTCCGACCGTCGCCGCGGCCGCACAGGAAAACCTGAGCAGGAAACCTGAGCCGCCGGCGCCAGCAGCAAAGGAGGCCCAACAAGACGCGCAGCCGATGCGAGAAGCCACGGGACGAGACCTTGCCAACGCCAAGTGGCGCCATCGCGGACTGCGCCCCAGGAAACATGGACCCGAACCGACCCGGCGCCATTGTCATGGGGACCGTCTGCTCTGCTCCACGGCACGACTTGTCATTTTACGTTGGTTGGAAGGGGTCCTCGTTTTGTAGACAAACGTCTTGGCTTTTTTTTTTTTTTTTTTTTTTTTTTTTTTTTTTTTTTTTTTTTTTTTTTTTCGCTTCAACTAAGCGTCTAAACTATGACCAAATTGATTGGAGGGAGTAGGATTGATGCTTGATTAAGCCAAGTAGGGTTTGATCGCTACCACGTAATAAACATGGATAGTATCCCCACTCCTCTCTACCATAACTACGAGCACGCGGCCGTGACGTCGTCCTCATTTGGCGGTTGTGGCTCAGCAAAGGCCATATCTCTGCACTTCTCCTGAAAGGCATCGCGATCAATGCTTAAGCCGTCTTTAGCGTTGCACTACCAAACGTTAGCCACTGGTATCCGAAGAAGCTTTTTTTTTTTCTCTTGTTTGGAAGGATATATATATATATAAAGCAAAGACAGCAATGTCGAAAGCACAATAGATGGACATACAGAGTGTTCATCTAAGGGCGCAAACTTGTTAGCAAGACCAGAAGCTGGAAAAACAAGCACAAGCTAGAGAGACTTACCCCAGACCACATTGGTGTTGGGGTTTTTATTGTAAGCGTAACAGCCGTTCTGGCTGATATCCTTGTTGTATGCACCCTTCACCTGACAGGTGCAGGAGGAGTCTGCTACAGCACTATACCACTGTCAGCAGAAGAATATAAGCTCGGAGAATAAAATCCACAGTGGTTCGAGGTGACGGCTACGCGGGGAATCGACATACAGACCAGCAAGGGCGAGGAGAGCGACGGTGGCCTTCATCTTTTTGGGCAACAAGGTGGGCAACAAGGAATGAAACAAGGCGTTGGTGTAAAAGAACGGCTGGTGGTAGTCACGTTGTGTTCAAGAGAGAGAGAGAGAGAGAGAGAGAGAGAGAGAGAGAGAGAGAGAGAGAGAGAGAGAGAGAGAGAGAGAGAGAGAGAGAGAAACGGATTGGATGGAGATGTGGATGGACAGGGGAGCAAACAAAGCACTCGTGGCTTTCTCTTTATATCAACTCGGTACGAGGAGCCGAGCGGTTGGTCAGGCGCGCTTGTTACGTGCAGGACATTTAGCCGCCTCATGGTAAATAACCACAATATATGTATGTACATATGTAGCATGTAGCGTGCCATCTCCAGGTCTGTCTATCAACCACCACCTTTGCTCACCCTTGAGCCGCTGCACAGGAACCCCGGCCGGATTCGTGCAAGGCCCGTGCAGGGCCCGTGCAAGGCCCATGCAGATTCATCTTTGGGCCTTTGGCCAGCGCGGCGGCCCATCGGGCCCGGCAGATTCCACTTGGAATTAGCGGCAAGACTGTGTTGCACATGGCGGGATTCCTACTTACCTACTACCTACCTAGGTACTCAAGTAGGTACCTACTTAATGCTGTGTTAAGTAAGTACCTGCCTAAGTACCTACTTAGAGGTAGGTAAGCTCCGCCGTGGCCGCGCCCGGCCGGAACCCTCGGGCTGCGCTGCTCTACCATTTCGCCTCATATCTCAGGCATCCGGTGTTTCACAGACAGATAGCGTCCTTCCTGCAAGATTGCGCAGGTCCTGAGTGGGGCAGCGACGCGGCAGAATCTCAGGTCGAGCCGCCCATTCATTCTCCCGGGTCTTGGTGCCCACAAGGCTAAAAACCTCGGTGCCAACTCACCAGACGCGCAGCCTCGTTGAAAACAAAACATTGATTCCTCAGGTAAAAGCCCCTTCTCAGCGGGCTCGGCACGTGACCGACCCAGCGAGGGGATAATGGGATAATCGCCGGGGCCGCTGCATAGTACTGCAAGTATGGACCAGCATCTACAGATTATACCCCTCTACCGTGTGAAATAAGGCAGTACATAATATACCCTGAGATCCTGAACTACATTATTACAATTTCCGAAGCGACGCCTAACAGTACAGACTACATCACGACTCTCGCCAGACGCCAGACAGCTCCACCACCACATTCGCAACTGTGCTCAGGGTCCAAAGCCCAATCAACCCCCAGCCAATCTTGCGGCTCAGCACCCATTTGTTCAGCGGCACGAGAATCAAGAGCAGAATGAGCATCACCAGAAGCGCGACGGCGGATATCAGGAGCGTGGGGCCAACCTCGACGCTGTACGGCCCGTACTGGATGGGCCGCTCAGGATGTTTGGCGTGCTTCTTATTGGCGTGTTGTACCATCTTGAGCACGCCGCCGATGCCGATGCCGAGTAGAATGTTGAGCATGGGACCGCCGAAGCATGCAGACCTAGCATGGCAGACAAGGATTAGAGCTTTTTTTCTTTCCTTCTTTCCTTCTTTATTTTTTTCAACACACACACACACACACACACACACGGCCGAGGATATCAGCACTTACAAAGCCATGACCGGATAGCCCAGGCGCGCCACGGTTATGTCCGCAACCAAATCACCAACGCTGTTGCCAGCTGCGAAAATGGTCAGCCCCAGCAGGGCCTCCGATATGTCCAACACGATGCCAAACGTCTTCAGAACCCCTACCACCTCGCCTGCAATGGTAGAAATCCACGCAATGCTGATGACAAACCCCATGAAGCAGAAAAGAAAATGATATCTAGGTCGTTCGTGGCTGGATGTCGTCATGAAGAGAAACACCAAGAGCACCAGTGAACCCAAGAGCGTATAAAGCACCATTAGGACCAGCGTCCTCGTCGGGTGGGCGACATCCTGTCGCATATTCGCCCACAAGATCAACATGGCAAACAGAGGTCCCGTGAACAGTTGCACACCCACAAGCCAGCGGTTCCAAGTCGTTGGCTCGTCATTCTGATGACTGATGGATGCCACTTCCGACAGCGGCTTTGCTACAATGCCGCCTTGCGACAAGACAGGGGGGACTTCATTCTCCAGGCGGACCAAAACTTGTGACGAAGAGGTTCCATGTGAGTTGACACTATTTTTGCGAGAGTATCTCTGATATCGCTGCCACTCGCCCTCTGGTTCAAGCTCTTGCGGCTCGGCGGGAACATTAGGCGCCGTATGGCCGAGTCCCATGAGGCGGCTAGAGTCGTGAAGCGCGGACCGACTACCTGCGGAGCATTCTTCTTCTTGTGCCGCCGCCGCCGGTGCTTCGTCTTCGTCTTCGCCTTCGCAATCGCATTCTTCGCCACCGGATTCAGATACGACGGGAAGCGTAATTACCAGCAACAGGATGCTTGGCACTGAAATCGTGCTCAGAAACTTGTCCCAGATCGTCTTCTCCCGCCATCCTTGCAACGTGGGGAACAATGTCGCAAAAACAGCATGGGGCGGTGGAAGAAGAGAATACGGCCACCATCGAATCGGTCGTCCTGCCAACGCAGAAGGAACCTGAATTCCTGTGAAACTACTGTCGCGGTATGAAAGTCCAGCCTGCTGCAGCGTCAACTCGTTTCGTTCCGAATGCGCGGTTGGCGTCACGGCGGTTGGCGAGTCCGTATAGCGTGGAAATGATGAGCTCGGTGACGAGGCGCCGCTGTGACTGCTGCGCCGACTGGTTATGAGTAACCTGAGAGAGCCAGCATGCTTGTCACTGGGTTCCTTGCCATCCTTTGATATGCCACCATCCATGGTCCCCAAGTGACCGATTGGCGGTGGGGCCAGATTGCCTCCCACCATGAACGGCGTCGAGTGACCACTGCTCCTGGCGCAAGCACCTTGTCCGGGTACCACTAAGCTGTCCTGGTTGCTTCTCGACAGGATGGAACTAGTTTCTGTCGACGCCTCCTCGGCAAGTAAATTCGAGACCGATGGAGCTGACGCCGGGAAGGCCCCGCCGTACGAAAACGACCTGTTTCGCGCCACCCCCGGGGTCGAGGCAGTCTCCCAAAGTCCCACGTCAGCACCCTCGGTGGACGTGCCTCTTGATAGGCGATGGTTTGTGGGATAGTCAGAATGGCTGCGTCCGGAAATGTGAGAGAGCTGAAGGTTACTCTCACGCTGCAGTTGGGCCAGGGCTGATCGGAACTCCAATGCGCCAACCAAGCTCGGTCGAATGGGATTCAAAACATGGGATTTCCGTCTCCCAGCACGGAGGACAAGCATGCTTCTTGATACTTCAGCAGCCACCATGCGCTCGTGCTCCACCTCGTCGCAGCCGCCATCTTCCAGCCCATCACGGTGGCCATGTTGGCCTTGGCCGTCAAACTCGTATCTGCTTCCATGCTCCAGTGAAGGGCTGTCGGGGATAGAATGACTCCGAGAATCCCGTCTCGCATCGTTGGGGACGTTGTCGGGTTCGTCACGGTAAGGCTCACCAGCCAGTTCATCGCCGGAAGGACTCGTCATTCCATAATAGTGGCTTCGCGCTTCACCTTCTCGACGTAAACGGCGTAATCTTCTTGTCGAATACCAGTGCCAGCCGACCACAGTACACACATACACCACGTAGTAAGCCACCATGATCCAGCACTCCCAGAACCTCAACTGGCCATCGGCCAGGAACAACATGGAGAAGGCCACAGCCACGATGAAGAAGCATATGTCGCGAGCATACGTCTTCTTGTCGACTCTGAATTCGCGCACCAGCGCCATGGAGCCTGCCACAACGCCAGTGATGAAGCAAGCTGCGCCAATAAGCTCACCCACGGCCATGCTAGGGCTGTTGGAGCTCATTGCCGCAAACGTGCTGAAAACATCAGGCGAGCCATTTCCAAAGGCCAAAAATGTGACGCCGGCCAGGCTTTCGCTCAGACCGAGTATCGTTGCAATCGTACTCAGGTTGACGCTGAAGAAATCACTGGCGGCGATGCCGATTGTGGTGAACAAGAGTCCCAGCCAAACAGCCAGTAGGACGAAGGCAAAGGGCCTCGATTGACTCGGAGCACAGTAATACCACTCAAGGTATGGTAACAAGCCAGCATCCTCGTCTCCGCAAAACTCCTTGACAAAGGCGCACTTGTTGTCAGCCGAGTGCACCTTGTCGCATTCGAGCTGCTTATGCCGAGCAAGGAGTTTCGTCCCGGGCCCGACATTTTCGGCTTCTAGTCCATCGCCATCATGTTGGGTCCCGAGGAAGAATGAACATGCCGCCAGCAGACTTAGGAGAAGGACGGTCGCGATGAACGGGCCGGAGCGCAGGTGTCCGCCACGGGCTCTGGAGGCAGGCATCTTGGTTGACGAGTCGTCATATCGTAGACACGCTGGTCGGTGTCGTCGAGGCCGGAGCCTACGTCATCGTCTTTGCCGAAAGGTCCGGCAAACGGGGTGAAGAAAGCGGGATGTGTAGAAAACGAACGACTCGATTCTGCATGAGGGAAGCGATTTGTAGTTCTTTTCAAGCGCGAAACGCAGACGACGATTTCCACTCGACAAATGCATCAAGATGAATTGGACTCGACAGAACAGGACGGCATGGAGCCTGAATGCGGCCAGGATGGAGGGGGAGGGCCCTGGGGTGTGATGTGGCTGTGACAAGGAGCGGCTGCCATTGGACCAGGTGGAGGGGCCGAGGGGCTCGTGGGAGGCCCCGGAGCCGAGTGATGTGATTGGATGCAACCAGTGCAGTCCCATTTTCCTGCTCCGTACTGTGGCTGTGCTGGTTCTTGCCTGGATCCACAGGCCAAATCACGGGCACGTGGCCCGGCACGTGTACCCGTTCCGCCGTGGACATGCACATGGCAGCCGATTAGGCATTTTGTTTACATTTTGTCATTGTTGGTAACAACGGCGGCCGGACGAACCAGGACGCGACACGGCGCATTGCGAGGACACCTCTTGCATTCACCACACAACAACGCCCGGAAATGCCTCGGGTTGCTCAAGTCCCGCGCGCTGGGAGCGTCAAATCGACGTCGGCCTCTCATTCAGCGTCACCATTCAAGTCTCCCATCAAGTGAGTTGCGTCGGCGTCCTGCTTGCTCGCCCTGACTATTCGCACCCGCCCATTTCCCCTCTCCCTACCCCCTCTTCTGGGATCACCCCTCACGATATGGCAGCCGTCGCGATGGATGGGTCCATATGGTTGGCTCGGTGACTCACACCTTTTTCTTTTCTTTTCTTTCTTCTTTTTTTCTAGAATCCCTCTAAACGACGATGCCCACGAGAGAGGCCAGCGAATGCATTCACGAAAAGCCCTGCACGAAAAACAAATCAACGAGATCAAAGCAGCCGCGACGCCGCGCAAAAGCAGCATGAGACTGGAGGACCTCGAAAACACGTCGCCAGGCTCCGCCATGGGGACCCCCCGAGGGCGCCGCGTGGGCGAGATGACGGAGGAGATCATGGTCGGAGGCGTGTCATCAGTCACACCTGTCAAGCGCGTACCCATTCTAGCTAATTTCGAGGAGTGGATGAAGATGGCCACCGACAACAAAATCAACGCCACCAACTCGTGGAATTTCGCTCTCATCGATTACTTTCATGATATGTCGCTGCTGAAGGAGGGAGACGGGGTCAATTTTCAAAAAGCCAGTTGCACACTGGACGGGTGTGTCAAGATATACACAAACAGAGTAGACAGCGTGGCAACGGAGACCGGCAAGTTGCTGAGCGGCTTGGCCGACAGCAGCAGCAAGAAGAAGGAACGGGACGATGTCGAGGGCGATGAGTCTGCAGACGAGCTAGATGAGGACGGCAACCCCAAGAAGAAGCCCAAGAAGAAGGTAAAAAAAAAGAGCACTGAATAGGGCCTTGGTTGAGCTCCAGTCGGCGTCCCGGCGCCGCCGGACGTGACGTGACGTGACGCCACGGACAACACACGCTAACTTGATCGTCATTTTAGACACAACGGTCATCGGAGGCAACGCTCGCTCCTTCTTTCAGCTCTCTGCAGCTGAAAAAATTTGAGCTCGAATTCGCCGTAGATCCTCTGTTCAAGAAGGCCTCGGCAGACTTTGATGAAGGTGGTGCCAAGGGCCTGCTACTCAACCACTTGATGATCGACTCACAGGGGCGAATCGTCTTTGACAGTAGTGACGACTCTGGCGACGTCGCCCCCACGGAGAAGAGAAACGAAGATGACGAAGGGGGCCTGGATACGGACGACGCCGATATCACCGCGCAACTAGAAGAGGATCAGCCATCGAGGAAGGTCCCGGAGTACGAGGTAGAGGAAGAGGAAGAGCCAGCTGTGGAAATCGATCTGGTATCCCTAGGGCAAAGATTTCTGCCAAGCCTGAGTCATCTTGACGAGCTCGACGTGTGCCCGTCCCTCAAAAGCTTTGACTTGGGGGACACGTCAGGTTCCATGGATATTCCGTTCCTCAAGGCGCCAGAAGACTGGCGAGACCAAGACAAGAACCATGCTGCCGGAGATCATTCTGGTATGCTCATTGACGGTGATGCGCCGATCGAGTTCGACGACGACGATTTGGGTCTCGGTCTCGGCAGCTTTGATATCGGGGGCGACGTCGCATTTGGCGAGGGTGGCGAGGCCTGGGCGCGCGACGCAGCTCTTGCGCCCCAGACGAGGATATACGATGGCGGTCTGGGTGAGGATGGAGAGGAAGAAGATTTTGATGACAACGGCGAATACATTGTCTCCATGGCCAATCCTCAAAACGCCGACAAAATGCACCAAGACATCCTGGGCTTCTTCGACCAAGCTTTGCAGAAGAACTGGACGAGTGCAGAGCACTGGCGGATCCGGAAGATTAAAGACTCCAACAAGTCGGCGAGCGAAACCAAGAAACGGAAAGAAAAGGAGCTGTTTGAGATCGACTTTGCCGCGCCTCTCGAGTCGTCCGTGTTTGACGTTATCCATACGCAGGCATCCAGCAATTCCGTCATCAGCATGCCAAAAAAGGACTGGAAGTCCAAGTCGAGAAATCTGCTTCCTGACGACAAGCATTTCCGCTCCAAATCGCTGTTGAGTCTGTTTCTCAAGCCCAAGGCTCGGTTGTCGAGACGTCGAGCCACCGTGGGCAGGGGCGGAGTTGGGCCGCGAATCGGCCATGGCCACGATCTGCCAGACGATAACCAGCAGATCGAAATGGATGAGGCGTTCTGGGCGAAGCAAAAGGGTCCCGAGGACACCGTGCTGCCAGAAGGCAACTATGATGCCAACTTTTTCCAGGACGATGGCCTGCCTTTCCCTGGAGGCGATGACGCAGACGATGACGATATGGAGTTTGCGGATGCGCGTGAGCATCTGTCGCCCGACGGAGAGCCAGGCATGACGGAGGCCGGTGGCATCACCGCCATGTTGGGTGGAGAAACGTTTACCAATGCGGCCTTTGGCCATACTCTTGTGACGTCCACGAGGAGGATCCGACCGGAATATGTCAACTACGCTCGCAAAGCAACCAAGGTGGATGTCAGACGCCTGAAGCAGGAGATTTGGAAGGGCATGGCATTTGACAAGCTCGAGGTACGGGTTTGCCCCTTTCTTCTTTCCTTTCCCCCCCCCCCCCCCCCCCCATCTCTGAATGGCGTAATTCCTTGATTGGAGCACTAAACCGGTCCTTTGTCCATCCCATTGCAGGCTCCATCCAAAGCACACACTTCAATAGCGGCAGCCACCAGTTCGCCCGAGACAGATGACAAGGCCGAGCCCTCGGCGGAAGACGACCCGACGCTCAACTTCACCCAAGTCATGAACGGCCTGCAATCAGTCTATCCCAAAACGGCCATGAAGGACATCTCCACGTCGTACTGCTTCATCTGTCTGCTGCACCTGGCCAACGAGAAGGGCCTGGTGATTGACAATTCAGAGAATCTGGACGAGCTCAAAATCCGCAAGGACTGGACGGCAGAGGTGACTGAAGGCGGTGAGTAGTTGGCCACGACGACTAGCTAGCAGCCGAGGGCGAAAAGCATAGCGGATAAAGGGCAAGGAAGAGGAGGGGAGGGGAGAAAATGACGACTACAATGTGCATGTACATGTTATGAAAGCGACACGGCGAGTTCTGGCTCGAGCTTGTTTTATTTTTTTTTTTTTTTGGAGGGTTTTTGGGTTATGGTGTTGGTGTTGGTTTTCGTCTGCGCAAATACTGTACATGGCATGTTTGTAGATGAGGCGGGGGAGAAAGTGAGTCTTGCAGGGTTGGGATGACGTACGTCGTGACTGAGTCGTGTTTATTCGTTGGACGGACAATGGACGAAGCAGCGGAAACCATGCCCGTTCCGAGGTCCCGCCCCCGCACCCCACAGCCGCACCCGACGGCCTCCTTTCCGGAAAGGGCGTGGTTGGCGCCGATTTCCTTTCTTTTCCCCTTTTTGCCTTTTTTCCACGACGGGCCATTTTTCTCTCCCCCATGGCTCATGGCCACCTGCGCTGCTCTCCTTGCCACGACTCTCCTTCTCGTGACGTCGTCGAGATTCTATGCACAACGAGCTCCACGTCTAATCCTCAACGTACTCTTTTCAAGACATCCGCTCTACATCGACCCTGGTTCATTCAGATACTTGTTGCCGTCTGCGTCCTATGCATTTTTATTCCCAAACACGGCTAGCCACCATGGACTCGCCAACGCCCTTGCAATTTACCAGTTTTCCGACGGTACCTTGACTTGATCCATGTCCGTACTCGCACCCAACCTCGACCCCAATTACGATCCCGACCACCTTCTCCCCCCGAAAAGAGAGAAATACCCAGCTTCTTCGTGATTCATGCTCGTCGCAAATCCCAATTTTTTTCTCCCAACTTGGTTGACAATGAATGGTTACAACCACGCTCAAAAGGAGCACATAGTGGTAAAGGACGAGGGAAATCAGAAAAAAGGAGACAGAGAGGGAAGAAGACGTGAGAAGAAGGATGCAAGAGTTGAGAACCCCCCC
>SRPV01000867.1:0-13051 GCA_018360135.1 Claviceps sorghi | reverse complement strand
CTCTTCCGATTTAAATATATATATATATATATATATATAAAGAGTAAAGACTCATACGTCACAAACAAAAGGAAAAAGAACCGTCTTCGTGACAAACAACTCCACCAAATCCCGCCAGGACTACCTCGCCAAGCTCTCGCACCTCCGCATCCCATGCGAGGAGGACGACGTCTTCGGATCGTCCTACTCCGCGGCCGTGTACATCTCGCGCATCCTGAAGCTGCCGCCGGGCAGGAACAAGGTGTTTGCGCTGGGCGAGGCGGGCGTCGAGGCCGAGCTGGCGGCCGAGGGAATCCCCTGCGTCGGCGGCACCGATGACCGGTTCCGGAGGGACATGACGCCCGAGGACTTCCGGGGCCTGGCGGACGGGTCGTTGCTGGATCCCGAGGTGGGCGCTGTGCTGTGCGGGCTGGACTTCCACATCAATTACCTGAAGCTGTGCACCGGGCTGCATTATCTGAAGAGGGGGGCCGTGTTTCTTGCGACGAATACCGACTCTACGCTGCCGATGCATCAGAGCTTCTTCATGGGGGCTGGGTCGTGCGTCGCGCCGCTGGAGTATGCGAGCGGGCAGAAACCGTTGGAGTTGGGGAAGCCGAGCCAGGCCATGATGGATGCGGTCGAGGGCAAGTTCCAGCTCGATCGCGCGAGGACGTGCATGGTTGGAGATCGGCTGAATACGGACATCAAGTTTGGTATCGAGGGCAAGCTGGGCGGTACGCTGCATGTTCTCACCGGCGTGCATAAGAAGCAGGATTGGGACAGGCACGATGCCGTGGCAGTTCCGGCGTACTATGCGGACAAACTCAGTGATCTTGGACTGGTGGCTTGAACATGGTGGGCGGTTTTTTTTTTTTTTTTTTTTTTTTTTTTTTTGCCCTCCCGTCATCCCTTTTGTGCCCATATTATAGAGTTTTTTTTTATCAACGATTTGTAGACAAGAGAATGATTAGAGCCAAAGATCCATGTCAAAACGATTTCTCAGTGCCTTGGAGCGTTAGGGCGGTCCATGACGACGTTTCATGCTGTACATGTGCCAGCACAACGCAGCCCCAGCCCAAACCCCCAAGATATGCCTATTATACGGTGTATTCAATAGGGGCACCGTCGACATACCCGGCGCCGCAGGTTTAATTCTGCTTCTCACTCTTCTGCCGTTGGCGCTTGGCCAGGTCGCTTGTGCGGATAAATTTGGGCTCGTAGGACGGAGCCTTATACGGCTCAAGGGATTTGGGAATAAACATGCCAACCTGTCTCTGGTACTCGGGATATTCAGGATACTTGCCCGCCGTGATGGCTTCCGTGAGCCAAGTCGATCCCTGGAAGAGGAGTATGAGGCTGCCGGATCCAAGAAATGTCCAACTGTAGAGAGAATTGGTCGCATAGCAGCTCCATTGGTACAAGGCAAACCAAATCATTTGTTCCGCCAAAAAGTTGGGATGACGGCTGAATGCCCATAAGCCAGACGAGTTGAAGCCCCTGTCCAGATCAGTCTGGTTCCAGCCCTTGGGCACCTTTGCGTCCTTGTTGTATTGATGCTTGGCACTCTGATAGTCTAGCAGCAGCAATGCAGAGTCAGCATATCGCTGCAAGGACACGGGAGTAGAGGGGAAAGACGAGGACCGTGGTCAAGGATGAACCTACTCCATTGCTGCCCGTCACTAACCCACTCGCTCAGTACCAGACCTAGTTGAACGGCGAGATAGGCATAATCCGCAACTCTGGGCTCCGGCTCAAAGAGCGAGGAAAGCAAGATGGCGTACGCAGGCACGCCAGAAATGGCAAACAGGAGAATGCTTTGAATGGTTGAAATGAAGATGACGTTGAAAAAGAAGAAGAGAAATCCGGGAATCTTGGACTTGACGATCTCCCTGATTGAAAGGCGTCAGCTTGATGCAGGAGATCAGCCGTGCGTGCTTTTGTGTCGTGTTGTGACGTACCAGCGATAGTCTTCGGAACCAACCTGATAGCCTCCTCGGCGCCAATAGTTGTATGTAAGGCGGATCTGGAGGATTTCGTGTGTCAGCGCAAAACAAAAAATAGGACAATAAATGATGGGAAAGAAACAGCCAGGGGCTTTTTTTTTTTTTTTTTTTTTTTTTTTCTTCTCAGAAGAGGGATTCAAACTCGAGGTCGCTTACACTCCACGCCGTAGAAAAAATAGCAACCAGATCGATGCGTGCATGGGGCAATCCGGCCATCCGCGCCCAGAGCGCAAGGTGAAGGACATGTAAATTAGGCAAAATGCTCCATAAACGATCAATCTGAGAGTAGTTCCTATTCAATTCGGAAACAACCAAGCAGAGGCCTGCCACGACCAGCGAGGCGGAGAATCCGGTGATGAGCGGGTTTGTTTCGACGTAGAGACGCCGCAGAGCCTCGATGCTGCCGCCGCTAGCAACGAGACGCCCCGGCAGTTGATAGAACTGGTGGATGAAGGGCTCAACGGTCTTGGTATAATGGCTGCAGTCGTCGATGGCCTTAAGGACCGGAAGCGCGGCTACTGAAGGAGCCATATTCCGGATAGTTGGAGAGCTGCGCGGAGGCCAGATGCGATGAAGTCGATTGGAGAGAACAAGTTGGCCGGGCACGGCAACATGGTGACCTCAATAGATAATGAGACCACAGGCAGGCACCTGACCTGAGACTTGGCTGGATGCATGGCCGGGGGTGCTGAGACTCGAGAGGCAGCACATGAGCGTCATCGACGAGCCTGAGGGGAGCTGCAGCCCCTGTCCGGGCTCCCTGTCCAGCGGGCCGAGGCCGCTGCAGGCCAGGCCGTAGTGCAAGCACAGGTGTTGACCAGATCATCTGGACTCCTCCCAGCAGGAGAGACGGCATTGTTGAGCATGCACCAGACGTGTCTGGTCTGGTGGGCCCGAGCTCCCATGCCGGCTCCAACGTTGGCTGAGCACAGTGCCGGTGAACTCCAGGCACGAGGCACCAACACGCGTGCCGCTCACTGGTGGCCTGGTGGCCTGGTGGCCTGGTGGCCTGGTGGCGGGGCCGGACTGGGTGGACCCTTGGGCTTGCAAAGACTCCATGTCGTGACATGCCGTCGGCAGCTTTTGGGTTTTTCTGCACGCCAGGCGTGTTCCTGCATTCGCCGTCCCAGACTGTGTGGCCCTTCTGGCCCGACGTCG
Organism: Claviceps sorghi; assembly: GCA_018360135.1. Lineage (NCBI taxonomy): Eukaryota > Fungi > Ascomycota > Sordariomycetes > Hypocreales > Clavicipitaceae > Claviceps > Claviceps sorghi. Next base: position 9,908 of record SRPV01000867.1, on the reverse strand, counting down.
TCGCAGTACATACTGTGGTCGACGCTCGCTTTCCTCAAACGAAGAGGGAGGGAAGGGCTTCATTGTCAGTTGATGGCGTCATTGTGCTTTCCCGCGTGCTTCCGCGTGCTGCGTCCTCTGCGTCCTCTGCGTTCTCCGCGTTCTCTGCCTGCTCTGCCTGCTCCACCTGCTCTGCGTGCTCTGCGTGCTCCGCCTGCTCTGCGTGCGCTGCGTCAAACCCGCGTCACGTCCAGCGTCCGGAAATCGTCATCACGAGACCAGATGAAAGTCTTATGCGTGGCTGAAAAGCCTTCCATCTCCAAGGCCGTTGCTGGCCATTTGTCCGGCGGCAGCTTGCAGACTGTGAGTATTGCATGTCACGTACCCTACCAATGAAAGCTTGTTGCAACATGCAAGTTCGCACTGCTGACTCCTGCTCCAAAGCACAACACCCGCAACAAGTACATCAAGAACTACTCGTTCGACTTTGATTTCGGACCCTCCCTCGGACCATGCTCCGTGACCATGACCTGTGTCACTGGCCATCTGACCAATGTTGAGTTCACCAGCGAGTACAAGAATTGGAGCTACCCGCCGCCAGAAAGCCTATTCAACGCCCCCATCGTCACCAGCATTCACGATGTGAGTGGTCCGCTCACCCGTGGCAGGAGCTCGGAACTGACGACGCAGCCGGCCAGGACAAGAAGTCGATAGCCAAGAATCTGGCGGATCAAGCCAAATATGCACGTGTCCTGATCATATGGACCGATTGTGACCGTGAAGGGGAACACATCGGCCAGGAAATCGTCGACGCCGCTCGGAAGGGCAACCCCAGTATACAGGTCAAACGAGCTAGGTTCAGTAATGTCGAGAGGGCGTAAGTGGACAGCAAGAAGCCGACGGGCTTTGCGCGGCTTTCTCTGCAAACCAACACTCACCTCTGTTTTAGTCATGTGCTTTCCGCTGCTCACCGGCTTGTCAACTTGGACGAGAAGCAAGTGGACGCTGTCTCAACCAGAATCGAACTTGATCTTCGAATCGGCTATGCATTTACGCGATTCATGACCAACAGTTTGCGACCCCTTGGTGGTCCTATGGAAAACCTGACATTGAGCTACGGTGAGTCTGGCATACGCGTGCGTGCTGCCCAATTTACCTTTTGACAGACGTGTTGACCGCTTTCAATGGCAGGATCTTGTCAGTTTCCAACACTGGGGTTTGTCGTTGATCGATATTTCCGTGTCAAGAATTTCGTACCAGAACCGTTCTGGTCCATCAAGCTGATGCATAACCGTGACGGGAAGAAGGTCAACTTTTCCTGGGCCCGAAATAGACTTTTTGATCGCATGACGACCGTTATCCTTTACGAACGATGCCTGGCAGCCAAGACAGCACAAGTCACCAACGTTGAGGAAAAGCCTACGCGAAAATTCAAGCCATTGCCCCTGACAACCGTTGAGCTTCAGAAAGCCGCTACCCGTTTACTGAGAATGAGTGGGCAGCAAGCAATGACTGTTGCCGAGGGCCTGTATAACAAGGGCTTTATTTCATATCCCCGCACTGAAACAGATCGTTTTGACAAGGGAATGAACCTTAAGGCTCTTGTTCAGAAACAGACACCGGATCAAAGATGGGGACAATTCGCCCAAGGGTTGGTGAACGGCGCATTCAAACAACCCAGAGAGGGCAGGCATGACGACAAGGCGCATCCGCCCATCCATCCCATTACTTATGCCGCACCCAATGTTTTGAATGTCGACGAGGGTCGTCTTTACGAGTATGTTGTGCGCCGTTTTCTGGCCTGTTGCTCAGAAGATGCCACCGGAATGGCGACCAACGTCGATTTACAATACGGCAGTGAAGCCTTTAGTGCCCATGGAGTCATCGTACTAGAACGAAACTACCTGGATATATTCGTCTACGAAAACTGGAACAACACAACCGAGCTTCCCAAATTTACAAGAGGTGAGACCTTTGAGCCTACCGAGGCTTTGATGACGGAGGGCAAGACGTCGCCGCCGAACTATCTCACCGAGGCAGATTTGATCGCACTCATGGACGCCAACGGCATCGGGACAGACGCTACCATGGCGGAGCACATTCAAAAAATCCAAGACAGGGAGTACGTTGCGACTATCGACCGAGACGTCCAAGCAGCTGAAGCAGCTGATGATGCCCAGACCGACACAGCGCCTACCAGAGGTGGGAGAGGAGGAGGGAGAGGGCGTGGAAGCGGGGGACGAGGGAATTCCAGCACATCGGGCGGACGGCGCGGAGGCACTCGCGTATTTGTCCCAACACAACTCGGTGTGGCTCTCATCCTCGGCTATGACCGCATGAATTTCGAAATTAGTCTGAGTAAACCATTTTTGCGAAAGGAAATGGAACTCAAGATGAAGGCCATTTGTGAGGGTCAAACGACCAGAGCGGCCGTGTTGCGCGAGAGCATCAATCAGTATCGACAGGTCTTTATGCAATCACAAGAGAAGCTAGACGTTCTTCGAGCAGTAAGTCACGGATTGGGCATGGACAACTCTTGAAAAAAAGGCATTGAATGATGTTAATTCATCCCAAGGCATGTCGCGAATTCGTATTCGCTCAACCGAGTCGTTGAGGAACAAGCGAGCTTCTCATGAGCTCGCATGTCCCCCCGACGACATGGCTTCAATAACCCGACCGAGTCCAACCCATATCCGACCGGCCGGTGGCACGACGCAAAAAGATGCGCGCAGTACGAACGACTCATCGTCTCACTAGCATCACGGCCCCAGATGGGATACGACGGAAATATCCTGGGCGGCCCAACCACATCAACTTGCAAATGAGGCAAAACATGCTCGAACGACATATTTGATCGGTGGCTCTCTTCAAACTGCAGGACTACGCGTTGCGGCCAACCTCGCAGGCGACAATAAGACGCAAAGGCGGCCGGAAGAGGAGACATGACGATTATCCTAGCCACCACTGCTTGAACATCGGCAATGTGGCTTTTCCAATCAGGATTGCTGCTTTGGCCAACGTGGGTTGAATACCACACGACTGCCGCCCCAATTTACCAGACTGCACAAGAGTTGTGGGTCATGTTCACATGGCTTCTGAACAGGCTCGTCAATTTTACCTGGTCGCCCAGAGCTAGACGAGACGTTTACGGTCAGCTCGGCGTCTGAAATTCCCCAGCCGTTTGCCAGTTGCCAAGAACAAAAAAAAATTAAAAAATTAAAAAATTAAAATTGATGCGCCAAGGTTGCACCGAGACTTTGATTGGGTTTCGAGCACGACTAACGTCAAAAAGCCAAAATTTTGAAGCAGGCTTACTCCTTCACAGACTATCTGATGCGCTGCCGCATTGGCTGGCGTCGAGATGATGCAAGTGTGTTTTCAGTGGCACGTTGGTTGTGCTTCAAGTCAAGTGACGGGCAAAAATAGGCGGGAAAACGACTCGGTGCGCAATTGTCAGGGCATGTGCCCGAACGGCCCACCTCGGCACCGGCATGACCTGCATCAGTTAAATGTCGCTGCCGAAGCACCTACCTACCTAGGTACCTACCTGGTACTTACCTATCTACTTACTTAGGTACTTTTATCGCACTGTAAGTGCACATACAGTACATACACTTATGTATGTATATTGTATATGACACATACTTGCACATGGGGATGCTCGCGCACCACTGTTACGACAGACGAGACAATACTGTTTTATCACCAATATCGCCCCTTTTGCCCCTGGTGCCGCGCTATTTCGGGACTGCTTGTTGTAATTTCGTCGTGCAACACTGCCGAAACCCCTTACTACCGAGAAGCAGCCTACATGCCCCGGGGCCAGCAACAGCTTCAATGATGCCTCTAATTAGGGAGGTGGTAAGGGGGGCGGGAGTACTTGGCAAGGGAGTCGTCCGTAAATAGCACGTAAATCGGCACTTGTGGACATGAGCATGCGAGCGAATGGGAGGCGATGGAAACATGATGGTTTCTCGAAAGAGAAGTCCCGGGCCTGCCGCATTTCATGATTTTTCCCAGCCACTTCAATGACGTCGGATACCTTGGCAGGCTAGCACGATGCACACAAGAACCGCGACAAAGAGACCACGATCAAGCTTGCTTGATTTCAAGGCCGGGCAATGCCTCGAACCCTGCTAGGACGTTCGACTTACAGTATATCAAAAAAGGAAAAGAAACCACTTGGTTTAAAGATGGGCGAGGACGATGTCGTCTCCTTTCTCAGTTCCCAGGAGCCAGGACAGGGTCGCGCGGGAAATACGAACATTCGACGGTTTAGGCGAGAGACGCGCTGCCCACCTAGTGCGCGAGCCACACGAAAGGGGCCGAGCAAAAAGAAAGAAAAGAAAAGAAGATATGTACAGATTGGATGGTAAAGTATTTGGGTCTCGAGGGTTCCGCAAACCCAGCCAGACTGGAGTTCGGACTTTGTAGACTCCGTCGCGAGCCCCCCTTCCAAGAAAAAGTCAAGCCAGAAAATGCTTTTGCACGAATCCAAGCAAGCAGGGGCCTGCATCGAGTGGTTAGTAAGTGGGAGCGGACACCAAGCAGAGCAGCCACAACTCCCGGTGTCGGGTGTCGGGTGTCGGGTGTCCGGCGTCCACTGCTCAGTGTCCACTGTTGTAGTCAACGGTCTTGATTTCTCGGGGCACGTTGTCATCTCCATGGCCGAAATGCGCCGAAAACCGCGCCGCCGGCCCACGGGCGGAGCGCGCTGGACGTTTTCTTATTTGTCCTTGGGAGACGGGGCGTGGGCGTGGGACAGCCCAGGAATTGCTCGTGACGACGCCATGATTGTGCTATGCGGGATATATTACCTGTGCTGCCCCAAGCTACGTACTCATGGAAGTACATGACAGGTGTACAACGCCGCAAAGGGGCTGCCCGTCTCGCAGTGGAGGCGATGATGGGCCGGATGAGTCTGTCTGCGGATCAGGACTAACGCAGCCATGATGGACTGACCGGCGGGCGATGGACGCGACGGGCTGTCGAGACTTGGGACGGCCATGGCACCAGGCTGTGCGCAACAATGGCGAGAGACGCGGCGCGACTTGTTATTGTTGAGATGGAGTCGTTGCAGAAACAGTAAGTCCAGGTATTCCCGAACAGTTTGCCACAGAATCTTGGTGTACAAAGGTTCCGAAGTACTTACGACCCACAGTAGCAACCATGCAAGGCAGACACGCCGGACGAGCCTGGAGGCTGTGCGAGAACAGCGCCAGCAGATTAGGGAGCTTCAGTGCTCAATGTCAACGTTGGGACCAAGGCCATCACCGCAACAAGCTTATCAGGCGCAAGTCACAAGCTGCGCGCCGCTCAATGGGCTGCGTTCCCGGGCTTGACTACTATCGGCACGCCCCTCCCTGACCCCTGCCCCTTCCCCTCCCCCTCCTTCCCCCTCCTCCTTCTCCTCCTCCTCCTCCTCCCTCTGCTGCGGTTTTGTCCGGCCCACACCCCACCCCGCCCATCTCGATGCCTCGATGCCGGAGGGCTAGAGAGGTCGGTCATCAATGCCAAATGGCAGTCAATACCTAACCGTGTCGCTCATCAGCATTACGCGTATGGAGTCAGCCATTGATTCGTGTGGCACCGAAACGGCCAGCCCGACGAACCGAGGGCGTGCGCGCAGTGCCCCGTGGGCTGCGCAGCACTCGCTACGGTGTCAGCAGGCCGCCTGCGCTGTGTCAAGCGACTGGCCCGGTCGTGCTTCCCTGGCATCAATAGAACTGGGAAAGCAGCCTGGTCTGGCACAATGATTACTTCCAGTCTGGTCGTCTTCGCGTCGCCTTTCCTCCCTCTCTTCCTCTCCAAAAGCATCAAACAAAAAAGAACCAGACACCGACTACACGATTCCATCGAGGGTCCATCGCCCGTCATCCATCGTCCCGCGTCCCGCGTCCCGCGTCACCGTCGCAAAAGGCCATCACGCCGCCAGCTCTCTCAGCTCCGCACCGCTCCGCATCCTCTGCGTCCATCCAGCCAGATAAACCGACCCAAGCCGTAGTCTCTCTTTTTGCCACGGCTTCCGCACAACATCAGGTACGTACCCAACCAGACCCCACTCCTTGCCCTGCCCCAGCTGCCCTCGCCCTGTTGCCAGGCACTTGCTGCCCTTTTCTTGCTGGCCGCGCTCTCATTGTGCGCACTCCCAAGGCTGTGGTGGTGGCGGCGGATGACTCAACAACCCGCCCCGTCGACCCGGAGCACCTCCATCGTGTTCCGGCCGTCAGACGCTTTTTGTCTTTGCCATCCTTTGCTCTCGCAGTCCTGAGAGGCACATATCCCATTGTTTGTTACGTTTTCTGTCAAAGAAGACTACGTTCGCCATCTTGTTTTCGCCTCGTTGGCTATTACGTGCAGGCGCTGACACCACCCCGCTCCGAAGTCGAGTTCACAAACCAAACAACGCCGATAAATATGGCTTCCTTGGCATCAGCTGCTCGTGATATTCCTCAGCCATCCTTGAGCCGAAACAACTTCGCTGTTGTAGCGGCTAGGGGCGACGCAACGACTGCGGCACGATGTCACACCCTCCCTACTCCTCCCAACTCTATATCGCCGGCCTTACCAGCTCTTGGTCTAAAGGCGCAGCTGCAAAAGGCCAAGCTTGAGCCCATCGACTCGGACTTGGATCTGCAGGACACCCATAGCAGCGAGAGACTGTCACTATCGCCAGCTGCTCTTGAATCGGCTGGTGCCATCACTGGTGCCATGCTGGCCAAGTACCACCTACCCGACATTCTTCTGAATCACGGTCCTCTGGCGATCCGGCACATCATGGGCTATTTAACGACATCAGTACCAGGCTTTTCGGGCATCCCCCCGAGCAAGGCGCGAAGGCTTGTCGTGGGTGCGTTAGAAGGTCGTGGCGGGGAAAAAGGAGGTGTGGATGGCGAGGTGCTATTTGAGAAGGTGGGATGGGGACGCTGGGATGCGACGAGAAGAGGAGGTACTACCGCTAGCCGCGACCGCCAAGGCACTTCTCCATCTTCGTTTGGACACGCGATTCCCATTTCCAGGCCAAGGGGGAGAGAAGCGAGGGGCGCGCTGGAGGAAGACGCGTTCCAGTTCTCTCACGACGACAACGATATGAACATGCTTATGGAAACAGAGGTCGATAGGATGTCCATGGATGGATCGGCGTCGGCCTCATGCTCCGAAGCGCCAGACGACGACGACATCGCCATGAATGACGACCCAGAGGATGTGACGGATGACGAGGACTGGGCCGCTATGGGTGCTGCTGCGCTTCGAGCAGATTCCTATCCGACTGTGGCCGCGGCCACTTCCGCCTGTGCTCTTCGTTCCCCAGACTTTTTCCCCGTTGGTGGCTTACGAACCTTCTCCGTCAGTTCAGGGTTGGCGCGACCACCTCAGCCAACAAACCTCGACCTCTCAGCCTTGGCTGGCGCATCGGATGCCCAGGAGCGCGAGGCCGTCGAGGCGCTTCTTAGACTTGGGTCTTTGTAATATCTATCATATGCATGCCATTGGCGTTTGTTTCAGAGTACGGCGTGGGCTTTTGGATCGAACTGAAGTCGATTGTCATAGCCCCGGTGTCCTCTCTCCTTTTTTTTTTTTTTTTTTTTTTTTTTTTTTTTTTTTTTTTTTTTTTTTTTTTTTTTCATTTTGCCCTTTCCTCATTTCTTTTCCCTCTTTTTTCCACACTCGTTTTTGTCGTGGGCTATGCTGGGGCCTGTACTGGATTTGGCTCACAGATGACCAGTCCGCCGGCGGGCTGGCGACCAGAAACCGTGTCAGACACCACAGCTGAGGCGGCGTTCCATACATGATTTTTTTTCTCTTGCTCTGACGACGACACGACTGCTTTTCACACATACTTTCCTAGTCGGCGGAAAGTTTTTTTTTATCCACGTTTGGGCGTTTAATCTAGGCCCTTTTTATGCCAACAGCACACAGTGACTCAGGCAAGCACGGGTTGTGTTTGCCCGGATCATGGTGGGCTGATTCAGAACCCTCAAAAAAGGGTTTTCTTGGCCGCTTGAAGTGTCATAGTCGCTCATTTTTCGACACTTTCTGTCTTGGTACGGAGCCGTGGGAATGAAAACACGAGCTCCGACATTTACGACCTCTGCACCGCTGGTTCATGCTCATTCGACCACGATTTCAACTACAAGGCCTACCATCATCGAGCTCTAGCGTCTGCAAATTTCAACAACATCCGCAGAGTCTTTTCTTTTACAGTCGATTTTCGTTGTCCGTTGATATGGAAGCGCACATTGGCGGGGGAGTGCTTCTGCGCATTGAGTCTGGCTTTTTTTTTTTTTTTTTTGGTCCTTGTTCTTTTTCTTCTTCTCGTTCATATTTTACTATATTTTTCTACTCCACTCCGTTAATATGGGATAGGAGACTTGACACATTGGGAAGGGTGGAGGCATTTAGGCAGCATTATTGCATCGTCATCTATCTGCATGCATGCATCGGTGGGAGAGTAATGGAGGGAATGGACTGCGATTGGCAGTGTTTTTTCTGTCTTTGGCCGAAGCTGGCTCAATGTCGAGGGATAAAGGCATATTTATAGCATAAAAGGGGGCTGGCATGAAATGGTGACCTCTGTCACGTTTGTCGTGTGGACTCGAGAAGTACGGCAACGGGACACGGCCCAGACAAAGGGTTTTATTTTTTTTTCCCCTATTGTTTGGGGCGGCGAGGTGGAGCTTTTGCTGTTAGAGGTCAAGGGGTTCGCATGAAAGGTCTTGCATCGAATTGATGTGAACATTTGGTCCTCCGCTTGGGGCCTTTATCGTGCATGCGATGTCTCTTGTTTTGTGAGTTTGTGAGTGTGAGTTTATGAGCTTGTGAGTTTGGACCTACGCGTGTCTTCTTGACCAGGCTGGAGGCCTTTGCCCAGGTTGTCTTGTTGAGAAATACATATGATGCGGCAGGTGGTTTCCAGACGTTGTCTAAGTCAACACTTGTCATGGTTGTCAAGTGACGTCATCGGGTCCAGGTGCTGTTTGGAAAGAGGCACGAACGACCGAGGGAGCTGACAGAGTCGAGCTGTCTTCTGATGGAGATCTAGATTTATCTGCTTTATTTATTTATTCTCTTTTTTCTTTTCTTTTTTCTTTTCTTTTTTCTTTTCTTTTTCCTTTCTTTTTCCTTTCTTTTTTCTTTTCTTTTTCCTTTCTTTTTCCTTTCTTTTTCCTTTCTTTTTCCTTTCTTTTTCCCTTTTCTTTTATTTTCTTTTTCTCTCTTTCTAAGAGCGCTTCAACAGAGCATGCCAACCGTCTCCATGCATGCGTGCGTGCACCCTCCCATCCCGGAAAGCAACGCTTCTGCCCGGCCAGCAAAATGCTGCCTCCGTGCCGGTTGGGGGAGGAGATGCGGGGAACGTTTCGGGCGCCGTGGATGGGCGGCTTGGATCCTGTGGGATGTAATGGCGCGTTCAGACGGTCTTTGTCTTTGCGCTCAAGCGCCGGGCGGGCATGGTTGGCCGTCTGGAGAGCGTTGTTGTAGTACATATGTCCGGGTGGAGTCCAGTCGGGTCTAGCACGAGTGACACGGCGCTTCGGTGGTCCTGGGAGTGACTGCGTGCTTAAAAAGGGCCGGGCCGGGTACTCCCGGCGCGCGGGCACGAGCACGAGCACGAGCACGAGCAATGGAAGGCCACGGCGGACGACGGCGGACGACGGCGCGCGAGCTGGTCCGCGCGCAAAACATGGCCGACCAGACGGGAGCGCACGCGCGGGGAAGCCTATGTACATATGTACAGTTCCAACGGCGAGGCGGCGCCCAGCCGGGACGGGAAGACGGCGTCGCGCCCCGGAGAAATAAACGGGGGACATGGGGGACACGACACTTCAATGTTGTCGGCAAATGACGCATGGGCGGCGAGGAGGAATGGGGAATTGCGCACGCTCACGGGGGGGCTTTTCTTTGCTTTTCTTTTTTTTTTTTCGGCCCGT
>SRPV01000866.1:0-13125 GCA_018360135.1 Claviceps sorghi | reverse complement strand
GAGGTTTTTTTTTTTTTTTTTTTTTTTTTTTTCAAATTACTTGTTTTGTCCGCGGAGACGAATGAGATGGACTGGACGGACTGGATGGACCGCAACGTATTGCACAAAATCCCATACATAGTACCGGCACAGTAAAAGCTGGGCTTAGCAAGATGGTCACGACTCGTAGCCACTTGCGTCCCCGGCCATGTAATCCACGACGCGACAGCCGCTGAACGGTAGGTTGATGGAAAGAAACGAAACAACGACAGAAACGAAGGAAGAGAAGAGAAGAGAAGATACGAGAAATCCATTCACCAGCATCAACAAGGGCCCTTCTGTCTGGCTCGTCGGTGGACACTACCTATCTGTCGGCTTGATCATACAGCAATACAGCACACGGCATCCACGCACAACTCGGCCACGCGCGTGAGCTGTCACTTTCCACAAATCTGGACAACCTTGGGAAACCAGATACAAAAAAAAAAAAAAAAAAAAAAAAAAAAAAAAAACAAAGGGACTTAGCTGCGATTTCCTCAGTTCACGTGACAGCATTGCGGCACCCAAGTTATGAAGTTAACAGAAGATGGATCACGTCCTATTGCACGTCCGGAGGAGTACGCGGTGGTATCATCTCTGGCTGGACTGTATGGTCAGGTGAGATCACGCACATGCGACAAAGATGAAAGCACTGTGGATAGGTCCGCCCCAGTCATGAGCTCCAACCCGTCGGGATTAACACCGTTGCGACCGTCGCTGTCACGCAAGCGGGAGGAGGAGCCGGTATGTGCAGAGTCCTCCGAGGCCAGTGCCGGCCGGAAGCGACGAGACGTTGTCATTGCTGCGTGTGACGATTGCAGAAAACGCAAGGCCAAGGTACACCCTCTCTTTGAATAAAAGGAAAAGGGATTGCTACTCAAGCACCTCTCCCCCTCTTGGCTCGCTCCACGTGTCCAACCCCAGATGTTCATAATGACTGAAAGCCTCTAGTGCGATGCTCAACGGCCGGCCTGCTCGGCCTGCGTAGCCCGTGGACAAGTTTGTACGTATTCGACTAATCCATCCGAGACACGAGGCTCGGCCCTGAAACGAAAGCACGAATCCTTGGACAGGGACTTCCAGGAGCTTCAAAGGTCCCATAGTGTCCTCCAACAACTCGTCCAGGCCCTACAGTCTCGGGATGAAAAGGACGCCCTCGCCATCTTCCAGCGCCTACGACAGCACGAAGATGTCGATACAATCCTGGAGCACCTCCGCGCAAGTGATCTCCTTCTCGAGCTGCAGATGGATCCGAGTTCCAGGTCGGCCGGCCGCTCAACCTCCACACAGCAGGCGCATATTCCAACGTCGCTGCTGACTCTCGACGACTCAGCGTTCCCGCACCTTGGTCGACAAGGAATCCAGGTCATGCCGAGCCAAGGTTCAAGTCGAGAGGTCCAATACTCGCCGCTGTTTGGCGTTCTGCCTTGCATCAGCAATGCTTTTCGCTACACGAAACCGCGCGCGCTGATCAAAATGCTGGACCCCCGGATTGACTACGTCATACCCTCTCGTTGGACTCTTGTTCCCGCCGATGACGACGTGCTTAGAGACCTACTCGGGCAATATTTCATCCAAGAATACGTGCGAATCACTTGTTTTCACAAGGATCAATTCCTGGAAGACATGGTGTCCGGATCGATACAATTCTGCTCGTCTCTATTAGTCAATGCGATATTGGCCCTGTCATGTGTGCGTACTCGCTTGCCACTAGAACCCTGGCAACTTGCCTCCATGAGACCATGCTCACTAGTTTCCTCTTAATTTACGTCTTTTCTTTTTCGTCCCTCTTCTTCCTCTTCAGTATTGCTATCGTGAAGCAGTCGATGAAGAAAAGTCACGTCAGCTACACGGTCTGGGCTACGAATGTCTGGCAGAGGCCAAGAAGCTGTGGGATAGAGAGCAGGAGGGCCCAACTCGCATCACGACCATCCAGGCTACCATGGTTCTGAGCGTGACTCTGGACGTATGCTCGGCCAAGGCCCTCGGGATGAAGTACACCCACGCGGCTGTGGCCATGGCTGTTGATCAGGGACTCTTTCGTTTATCGGACGCGCAACGGACAAGCCGGGAAGTGCGGCGGGCTGGCGAATTCACGGCATGGTGTCTACACAATTGGATCATGTGAGTTACTGGGCATAAAATTTGAATTTTTTTTCTGCCTTGTTTCTTTCTTACTTTTTTATTTTTTTTTTTATTTTTATTTGAAGTTTTTTATATTTTTCTGTGTCTTGCTTTTCTGTCCTTCCTTCTTTCCTTCTTCTCTTGCTCTCTTTCCTTCTCCACTTGCTCTCTTCCTAATATACATTTTCTTTTCCCCCTCTTTATCGTCCCTTTTCAGGCTTTTCAAGTTGACAGCGTGTCCAGATTACAAGGCCATCGATTCTACATATCACCAGACCAGAACAGTCAAAAGTTACCGCTCCTGCCGGACCCAGAAGTGGATACAGAGTGGTACGGCGAAATCTGGGTGCAAGAGTTGTCCACCATGACAACGTTTTCGCTCCACTATGCGCGCTTGTTTAAGGCCAGATCCGAATTGTTATCCATTTTCAACCAAGTCGCGTGTCATTTCTCTGGTTTACATGACAAGGCGATATCGGATGGTGTATAGGGGCAAAGAATTCGAGAGAGGCATGTGATGACGACTTGATTCTTTTTTTCTTTTTCTTTTTCTTTTTGTCCCTCTTTTTCCCTCCACCGTCAGGGGGCATTCATACGGAATTTTGGCGGGGTACTTTTGCGGAGGAGCATTTGGGTGCGTGAGCGCTTGCCTGAATAGTTTGTACGCCCAGGAGGCAGCTACGTACAGTGGTTATGACTTTTCTATGTATGCTTGACGTTTACTGAGTGTAATCTTTTTTCTTTTTTCTTTCTTCTTTCTTTTTTATTTTTTTAGGAAAAAGAAAAAAAAAGAAAAAAGAAAAAAATAGCCACTACTTCTCCATCGCCTGACACGGAATCATCCAGCGTCTAGCGCTCCCCGTCGCCCTTGCCACAAAAAAAAAAAAACATCCGCAGCATCGAGTCCAACCAGCCACGTCAGACACAACAACCCGTCCAAAGGACAACCCACAACGCCCATGTCACCATACGCGCCCAATCTCGCCAAGCCTGGAAAGGCACCCGTCCCGTCACCATGAACCCATTGGGCGCAAGGCCACTCGGAGCTTATACGCGCAAAGGGGGTCAGCCCGCCATGGATGGAACGGACGGAGGAAACTACGTGATTGGTTCTGGGGCCCTTCCGGTCCTTGTTCAGACAGGGCCTCTTCCTCGACCGTCCGCCAATGACGGGATTCCTCGTGCCCTGGCGGGCTTGACTTTTGATCCATCATTGTGAGGCGACGTGGTGTGGATTGTCTGATTTTTCCTCCCGCCGTCACTGTTGTGTCGGAGTTGGGAGACTTGGGGGGAGGGAAGCCGCTTGTTTCGCGGGATCGAGATGGGTTCTTTGTGACGGCGTACTTGATACGACGCTGCGGGTAGTTTCTTTTTCGCTTTCTGTTTATTTAAAAAGAAAAGAAAAGAAAAGAAAATTCTCGCTTCAAGCAAGAGATTTTCCGTCCTGCTTCCACGGGCACCACTCTACCAGGCTTTCTCTTCCTCGTTGCGTCCTGGTCCCGTCAGCGGTGCCCCCCCTCCCGGCATCAACGATGCGAATCAGACGAGCGTCTTCGTCGCCCCCAACTATCACCACAGCTCCCGTCCCCGGAAACACCCCGGACAATCGCGGCAGAGCACGCCGCACGGGTACAAGATGCCTCGGAACCCTCAAGAACGTTGAAGGGCGTTGAGGGAAAGTCCTGGAGGTCCTCGCCGTAAGGGGCATGTTCCGGAAGGATGCCCTGCGGGAAAATGGCTTCGTCTCCGTGTAGAACGACGGTGCGTGTCATCGCACCAGCTGCATTGGAGGGGCGTTTTTTTTTTTTTTTTTCTAGATCCCTTATTTGCTTGTTTTGAACGGAACCCCCGAGAGAATGTGACTGTGGTCATGGTCGCATCATGACGTTTTTGCTCCCGCCTGATGCGCCACCCTGCCACTTTGTCGGGATGGCGAACGCATGGACGGGCATGGCCGCCCAAGATGGAGGAAGGATAGAAGAAAAAGAAGAGAAGAGAGGAATATATATAAATATATATATAAATGTAAATAATATGTATATATATATATATATATATATATAAAACAAGAAGAAAAAGCATTGGAAAATAAAAATAATAATATATTTTTTCTTATTCCTTCTTCCTTCTTCTTTCCTTCTTCCTTCTTCCTTCCTTCTTTTTTTTTTAAAAACAACACCAGAAAAAACAAGAGCAGGAAATAAGAAATATAAAAAAAGGAGCACATCCTCATTACCGTCACCTTTCCCCATCAGACCCCCTATCAAGTCCGGTGGAAAAGCTGGAAACGCATGTCCCATCACCCACCTTCTCGACAAAGTGACGTCGCCCAGACCCGTGGACAAGAATCCTGTCTGACCTTGCAACGGATACGTAAGCGTGGAGCAGAGCATGTTGAGCGCGCAGCAAGTTGGTCGTTGTCCGCCTGGTTTCCACCTTTTCTCGCACATGCCACGCACAAAGGTAATCCGCCAGGTATACGCCGTATCCATCATGTATAGGCATCATAGGCACATCTGTCTCGTCTTCAAGCGCTATCCAGTACAGAGAAAGGGCTCTTGTATGAAGTAAGTAGCTCTTTAAAAAGCCCTTGGCATAGACAATACGTCAAACTACAAAAGCTGCCTTTATACACCTCCACGACGCGTTAGGCGGCCATCTCCCTCCCATTTCAAGTGCAATCGCTGCTTTGAGTCCAACGACATGTTACTGCGTGTCTACGTAAATGCATTGGACGAGCTGGACGGAACGGAGCTCCGTAGCGCTTTGGGCGAGGAGGGGGAAGCCTCCGAGGCAGAAGCTCAACGTTGGTCGTCGGACACGGAGGCTGACATGACGAGGCTTTGACGTAATCTTGCCCGGGAGGCAGAACTGATTGAGTGATTGGGTGGAAGCAATTGGGTGAAAATTTGTTTGGGCCCAATCCTTTTATCCTTTTAAAAAAAGAAAACCAGTTTCCTTCTTTGTCCTCTTTGTCTTCATGCAATGCATAACGTGCATGAAAGCGCATGCATGGCCGGAGATTTTCTGAAACCACAAGGCGCAGCGAAATGGAGGTGCTGCTTGACGCCTTGCCGTTTACAAGGAGGGGAGGAACGGCCACGGGAAAAGGCAGCACAGGCTGGCTGTACATGCTCATGAGTATAAATAGTCTGAGACACGGGAGGCGAGTCGCGGCATGACTGCATGCGACTTGTGACACTTATCACGCTTATAACGCCAACAAGAGGGAAAAAAAAAAGAAAAGAAAAGAAAAGAAAAACAACAACAAAAAAAAAAAAAAACCAACTTGCCGGGAGACGTGGTGAGCAGTGCTCTCAGAACTTCAGAGTGTCAAGAGCCATATATGCTCTGAAAAAAGTATGGAATTTTTGATCTGTGTAAACTGATGGGCTAGATTCAGGCGGAGAGAACCTGCTGCGGAATCGAAAGCGCATAAGAAAAACGTTTCGATACATCTTCTTGCTACAACTTCAGACATGGCCAAGCACTTGTCGCCCAGGGAGGCCAGAGGGGACCACAATCACGAGAAGGAGCAGTCTGTTGACACGCTAGGAACGGAAAACCAGTTTGCGCTTGACAGGAAACAGAGCGAGCTCAGTTTTTCTCGTCACGGCCCTCAGTTCAGCCGCCGCTTACCTCCGGCTGATCCTGTGCGCGCATTCGTGACAGCTTCGGGGGCGGGCGAAGAACCGCGAAGAAGCGAGGAAAAGTCACCAAATCAAGGTTCCTGTCGGCGTACTCAAGACGACGACGAGGGGGAAGAGGGAGAGGAGGAGGAGGAAGAAGAGGAAGAGGAGGAAGAGGAGGAAGAGGAGGAAGAGGAGGAAGAGGAGGAAGAGGAGGAAGAGGAGGAAGAGGAGGAAGAGGAGAAACAGGACGAGAACGACAAGGACGATTTTCCTCGACCGTATGAAATCTTGAAGTCCTCTTTATCGTCAGAGCTCATCGCATTAAACGAGAAATGGAGCCAGGGTCTTACAAGTCAGTTGTACACGCATCATCTGCCGCATTCAGGCCAGTATCCAGCGCGATTTCTCACCCAGCAGCGAGCCGCCGCAATGCAGTATCCTGACTCTCTGCCTATGCAGCAATTGCGGCGGCTGTAGAGCCCTCAGAGCAAGCATGGGGGATGGTAAAGGATTCTCGCTAGTTGTCCAAGATGCACAGAGTACAGACATGTGAATGTACCATACCCGGCGTGGGGAGGACGATGGATATTACGACGCCTGATGCGTTAGTTTTTGGCTGGTGAGATGACGTTTATGACTTTTGGTACGTCTCGTACGTGGAAGATGCAGGTGGCTGACTTGTGTAGGAGTCTTCAGTCCAAACATTGCAGGAGCATATCCTGATCACGGAGTTCGTTTGCGCCAGCGGCTGTTTCTGTCACGACGGTTTCGGATTTGATGAGATGGTGGTTCAAGTTTCGGGGTAGCGTGTAGTATTCTGGCTTACTAGATTCCGAGGATAAACTCTTACAAAAACGTCGAGGAACGGTTGCGTGATGACATTTTCAATGAGCTGCCATCTTTCACCTCTCCCCACTACATGATTGGTTCGATACTGCAAGGTCCAAGACTGTAAATTACCTGCATGTGGTCTCCTGGTCTCCTGGTCTCGGGTATCTGTCTCTCTCGATGCCCTCCGGTGGGTAGACGAGCCACAGCAGGAAGACGAGACAGTTGACGGCTGTGTGAGTACAGGAATAAAGCTCAAGGTTTGTCCAGCCTTTCACGTCTGCCTCTCTATGCCGCCACTTGATTCAGCTTTGTATACAAGCTGTGACTTCGTATTAGTTCTTGAAGAATGGCCTGAAGAGTCCGTTGTACCGCAGTACCAGGCAGCTGGGGGAGAGAAGAAGGAGAGGGGGGGGGGGGGGGGGGAGGAAAGGAAGGGGGGGAGGAGGGTTCAGCCTTTCATCCAGAATTGACAAATAGTTGCAGCTCTGTTGTCGATGCTAGAAACAAGGCGCTTTCGATCCCTGCATGCGGCATTAACGGCTGGTCATGTGATGATGAAGCGGCTTTGCCAACACGGGACTGGATTGGATCGAATGTGAATGTCTGAGTACCAGGCATGATCAAAATATGAGGGGCTTGATTTGAGGCGGAATCGTTGACGGTCTTGCTTAGAATGTACCAAACGCGTTGGCATGTCTTGATGCGTACGGCAAGTGCAGCCGGTTGTCTGTTGCCGGTTGTCTGTTGCCTGTTGCCTGTTGCCTGTTGCCTGTTGCCTGTTGCCGGTTGCCTGTTGGTCAGAAGCTCCTTCCTGGAATTCAGCTTGGCCCCTCTTTCCTTTTCCTCGCTCCTCGCCTCGATCCTTGAAATGTCAACGGGTGCAGCCATGGCATTGAAATCTGACACTGATACCAGACATCGTACCACAACTCACCCGCGCTGGACTTTGTGTAACTGACGTTGCCCACGTATTCCATGCCTCCGTGTCCGCCGAAGCAGAGAAACGAAGGGTAAACTGGTTGTTGTGTCAACAAAGCTCCAAAGTACTCGCCCCTTTCAACAACAGGTGCCCGTTCATTGGCAGCCGCCAGCGCCCCTTGGCAAAGCCCGACAAGGCCCAACGACGTCGGCAACACCAGCGAGATCATCTTCATGCATGGCCCCAGGATATATCCCGATGGTGCTGATCATCAACAAGGATCGGCATACAACATACATACGGCCATCCGCCGAGCTGCGTTGGCGTTTGGCGTTTTGCGGGGAGAGGAGTCGACGACTGCCTTTCCTGCCTGACCACACCCATTCATCCCGGCACCTGTTGAGGCTGCAGTCTTGCCACCACCCTGCTTGATCGCCCCAACCAGTCACGTTGGAGCCCATCGCCACGGAACGCGATCCCCCTGAGCCCCCTGCAACGGCTGCCACCCTCGGCGCGAGAACCAAGTTGCTGCCATAACAACCTTGTCAGCAATGTCAGACTCAGCAATTCTTTCTGCGTCTCAGGTAGAGATACCTACATAGATGGTGGAGATGCACATGCCAAATCGAACGAGACTTGGGCTTGTCCAGACGACGCCACGTCTGCCACATTCACCAGACGAGAACAAGATGCGAAAGCCGAGACAGGAAGAAGCCGCAA
This sequence comes from Claviceps sorghi, assembly GCA_018360135.1. Taxonomy (NCBI): domain Eukaryota; kingdom Fungi; phylum Ascomycota; class Sordariomycetes; order Hypocreales; family Clavicipitaceae; genus Claviceps; species Claviceps sorghi. The sequence continues at coordinate 4,881 of SRPV01000866.1, read as the reverse complement.
ACGAAAAGGGTGGTAAAACGGCAAGAGGCCGAGGGCTGACTTGCATTGCTGCCTCCCGTCCCCCCTTCATCCCCCATCAGAGACAGTGAGCTGTTGGACGAAACGATAAGAAACGGCGCGTATCGCTCGGGCAAGTTTGATAGATGGAGTAGGTCGCGATTCTCGCCCGCGCCCACGCGACCTGGATGCCGCAAGGAAATGTCGAGACAGCTGGAGCTGATTGGTCGAGCCGAGAGGGACTAAACTCCGGGGTTGCGTGTCTCACCCGAGGTATTGTTTTACTTTACCCACAGTCACGTCATGCTACGCACCATGCACTACGCACCACGCACTACGCACTACGCAATTCGCAATTCGCAATTCGCAGGCCATCTCGATACTCTACCACAGGACAGGAGGGTCAACTGGCAGTGTCTGTGAGATGACTTAATCCACGCGCGCGCGAGACAGCATTCGGCTGGAGTCGTCCGTCCTCCACCCCATTCCCCAACTACTATCACCACCTGCCACACACCCTTTCCGAGTTTAAACCTACCCACTCACACCTCCAGAAACTTCCAGACACCTCCAGCGCGCATGTGTATGTACGTGTGTACATGTACGGACTAGGTACATACATATGCATGCATGTATGCAAGCGTGGACCACTGTGGGTTCTGCTAGATCGCATCTCCAGTGTTTGATCCTCTTATCAGTCGATAGAAATAGGCACAAAAGCGATTCCCCGAGTCAAAAGACAACCTGCTTCACGGTTTCTCTCATGTTCCATGTGGATTCTCGTCGCTCCAAGCCTCGAGAGTCTAAGAGAGCCGAGGCGTTTCAGCGCCATTTCCATCCCATGCGGACTGTGGTATGCCTTGCGGTCGCAGTATGATGTGAATCGCAAGGAGGCGCGGCGACATATCTGTCTGGCCAGAAATGTGTTGAATGGGCCCGAGCTTTCACGACTGCTTCCCTTGGCCAATATGTGTGTCCCGCGGCGTTTTCCTAATCAAGCTTGCATTCTGCTGAACCAACAGTAAAACAGGGGCACCAATTGGTGGCGCTCAGTTAGATTCCGGACAGCTGCAAGTCTCTGGCCGAAACCATGTCGAGCCTGTCTCTGCTTGTCCAAGCCACTATGTCGAAGCAAGCGTTCCGTACCAAGACCGGAATAACGAGCAATGGCGCTGACTTCGACAACCTATTTGGGTAGAACGCAGAACCCAGCAGAGAGTTGTGAACTCCGATCTGATTTCGACAACTTCCCTTCTTGTACATCTATTCTATCATGCTGCAAAGCCTGTGACAGAAAGAAAAACCGAAAAAGAAAAAGAAGAAGAAGAAGAGAACAAAAGAAAAAGACCAGAGAAAGTCATAGTCAAAACCAGGAAGCATATTTCTCCTGCTGCTACTGTTCAACATGGTCACCATGGAGGTCTGCTTTGACGGGATGAGCGCTGAAAGGCGGCATCTAACTCGGGCGCCGTTTGTCCAGGACCCCATGGTGAGCGAAATGAACCAATTTACGCATTACAACGGTTACAACGACTCGCCATTCGCGCTTCAGGATTGCTTTCCTGTCGTTCACGAAATCATGACACCAGTGGCAGGACCAGTAGTCGTCGACCCTTTCAACTTCGTTTCTGATCATCACTGCCACTACTATCATAGCCATCACCAGAACCAAGACCAAGACCACGGCTATCACCAAGAACATCAGCAACAGCAACAACAACAACTACAACAACAGATTTACCATGTTCCGTATTACCAAAATGAACAACACTGTGTTCCTGTTCCGGGACAACATGATAGCGCCAATGCCAGCCCTGAACTGGAAACACCCAACGCAGTACCAAGAACAACGCTCACATGGATCCCAACACCGACACCGACGCTACAATCGCCCGCCCCAAGCCCGCCCTTCGGACATGATCAGGCCAATGCCTACCCATGTTCATCAGCGGATGCCAACTTTTCTTCACAGCCAAAGCTAGGGAAGAATGCAACACAGCCTAAGCGAAAACCGACGGAGAAAAAGTCGGCAACTCCCCTCACGCCTCCTGTCATGGTAGCATCCAAAACTTCCAAAAAGAAAAGACCTCAAAAGTCCGTGGAGGGGAGTAAGAAATCGTCAATGACTTCACGAATGAAGAGCAAGGAATGGCTGCGTAATATAGAATCCATCTCCAAGCAACTGGAAGCCCAATACGACAACCTCAAAGCAGAGCACGAACGACTATTGCAAGAAACGCTGCAGCTGAAGAGTGACTTGATTTGTCATGCCAAATGCCGTGATGCGCGGCTCGATGCGTGGATCAACAACGAGGCTCGCAAGTTCGTAGGCGCGTCAGGTCGCTCGTTTCCTAATGCGCAACAATCGCCGACGGATTGGGGGATGTTCAGTGAGAATCATTTCGGGAGCATGTCGAACGGAGCCGAAGATCCGTGGTCCGTCGGAACAGCATAACTGCATCCGGTTGCCGGCGCTAGCAGAGGGTAACAGGCGAAAAAAATAGGGAGAGAAAGAAAGATACATATAGACGGGAACGAGATTAGACTTTTCATTCACAAAGAAAAGACAACTTGAATGCAGAATAATATGTGCTGCATCTTTAATTTAGGCGGCGATTCGAAAATAAAAATAAAAATAAAAATAAAAGAATAAAAGAACAAAAGCGCCTGCCTCAAGGATACAATTTTGTCGTCTGTCAAGGATCAGTCACAGGATAGGATTCTTATGACAGTGAAGGAAGGGAGAGTTTTGAAGGAATAAGAAGAAGAAGAAAAGATAAAAGGAAACTTAAAAAAAAAGATATATATATATATATATACATTAAGTAAAGAAAAAAGGTGGTAATAAAATGTAAAAAAAGAGGAAGGGAAGAAAATAGAAAGAAAGAGAAGGGCTATAAGCGTGTTTTTTGCTCCCGAGATGAGATAATAATATTTAATATTACTAGCTAAAGAGATTAAAAAACCTGTTATATAAAGAAATAGCACCTAGGCAGAGACAATGTGGAGAAAATTCACATCCAACGCTTGGCTCCAATTTGAACCCAACCCCCCCCCCCCAGAAAAAAAAAAAAACAAAAACAAAAAAAGCAGAAGAAAAGAAGACAAAGTGGTGTCCGAAATGAAGAGACGATTTTAGTTGTTCTCCTTTTGGCTCAATTGCGTGGTCTCGACCTCGGTCCGCCACTTCAGCTTCAAAGAAAAAAAAAAGAACAAAGAAAAAGAGAAGCGAAAAAAAAAACTCAAAATTGTCAAAATGGTATGATAGACTTAAATTTGGCAATGAGTCTGTCTGCAAATTGATCCATTGACAAAGAACATATGAGGGAGAATGGCGGAACAAAGAATCATATTTTCTTGTGTTTCGAAAGATGCACTCTCCGTACGCTCGTAACAAGGTGCTCCCCCCCCCTCCTTCTCTCTCTCTTTTTCTTTTTCTTTTTTTTTTTTTTATACAAGACCCAGGTCTTGAAAATGACCCGCCTCAACTCCCCGCACGACCCCCTCGTTCCCCCCCCCCCTGACGGATATTCGGGCCAGCTTCTAGAAAAATGAGCGAGACGGAGGAGCGTGGGCCGCGCGATTGGACGGCCCTTGTGCATGGCCGGCTCAACAAGGGACGACGGCGGGAATTGGGAAAGCAAGCAAGTGCCTGTAGGGCGACGACGCGCGAGATATCCATCCATGATGCGCGGCGGCTGAACAGGGGCGGATCCTTGCGCCGGGACGCGCATTCATACGGTACTTTGTGTGTACATACGGCCATGTAAGCGTCGTCTCATGTGTCATGGCAAGAAGGATGAACGATGAGACCTTGCTGACGGGTGTCGTACTTTGTGTTTCGTCCGTCTCGTCGGAAATGCGTCGTAGGGCCGTCTTGAATCAAAAACCGCAGGGCACCGTTCTCCACGGGCACGACTTGGGATGGACATGGATGCGTACCGTGCATGTGTCCCGGGGATTCTGGCTCCGGATTTGCCAATCGGGCTGCTTGGGCATGTTTGACATAAAAACATGTCTGCTGCGATCTGGCGGAACCCTCTCGAACGAGAGCGCCAGCCATGGGCGAACTACGACGGCCCATCTCGCAAGGCAATCCGAAAACGGAAATCTCACCACCCCGGCCAGCCAATCGGCATGCTGGACACGCCGGGTCTGCCAATCTCTTGGCGAAGGGAAAAAAAGAAAAAGAAAAAGAAAGAAAAAAGACGATACAGAAAGATAGAAAACGCAGTAGAATAAGGAAATCGAAATACGTAGGGAAAAGAAAGAAAACCCAAAATACATCGGGCTGGAGGCACCCTGTGCTGGGCGATATCCGAGCATGCGACCACGCCTTATCATCGTCGGTTATTATCCTCTTTTCGCTTGACACCCTGACCCTCGCTAATGCGTTGCCAATCGGACACTCTCTTCTTTTATTTATTTATTTATTTATTTTGGTCCGCGTTTCGTTTTGTCATTGCACCACCGTTCCGAGCATGGCCCCTCGCCAGCAAGTCGGCGACGGCGTCTCGATTTCCTCCTTCTGTCACGACGGGCTCTACGCGTGCCTGGCGAAAAAGCACGCATACACAGAGAAATACATGGGCACACATGGGCAGAGAGCCGGGCGCATATGTATCACGGCCAGACAAACCCTCCATGTCAACGCGCAGCCCAGGCGCAAAAACAGCATGACGCACTCGCGTCGCGGCCTCGCCTCTCACCTCTCGTCTCTCATCTTGCCCGAGCCGAGCCGACGCAGCGCAATGTAACGTGACGCCGCCGAGTCCGCAACCCGACATGGTTGCCCCGCGGAGATGAAGGCGTGGCGAGTTGCAACGGGCTGGGTGCTTACATGAGGTGAAGACGGGGAGACTGGAGGCTTGATTTGCAGGGGAG